>CALNXK010000658.1:0-85071 GCA_942486035.1 Porites lobata | reverse complement strand
ACTCAGTAGCCAGAGAGTTGGTTGAGTTGACATAAGACTCTGTAGACAGGCGTCTCATTTGCGCGAACTTTTCAAAATCTTTTTGTGTGATCTGTACCTTATTTTCCAGAAGAACATCAACATTTTACATTTAGTTATGGTACGCATGGAAAACCTATATGAATAAAAATTAAAATCATGAAAACGTAAATGATATCTAAATAAATAAAGATGATGAAGAGTTGCGAGGTCCTAAAAAGCAATTATATATAGGTTAGCAGTTTGCAGTTATTTCAATCAATTTGCCCTTCTGTAGTTATTGAAATGAGTATTAGTGATTGAAATAAATAGATTTAAAAGAGGCATTCAGTTTTACATTAAACGGGTTTATCACTTTCGATAGTGCCATCCAGGGAGTAACTAGGGGCGAGGAGGAGGGGGGGGGGGGGTACGAAAAAAGTTAAGATATTGAAAAATCAATTCAGTCTACGCAAAAATCCTAACCTTTACTGTCTTTAAATTGTAATATCACGGCCTCCTGGTCCCCAACGTTTTTGCAAAACCATGGTTTAAAGCTCATTTTGTTGGACATTTTTTCTATCAAGCACCTTCCCCGTGAAATTATGACACTGAGCACCATACAGTGTCTTATAACGCTGAGGTTTTTTTTATCTTTGGTCTCTGGCCGTACTCTTTTATGCACACGTTTCTCATATAGCATTGATTTGATTTAGACTGAAAAAAGTGTTCATTAACTTCACTAGGTAAATGATGATGATAAATTAGTCCGACCATAAAAATATTTGTGTGGTAATTTTTTTCCTTGTCCCACGCTCTTGACGTGCTAATTATTTCATTTTAACAATAGAACATACTTTCCAAAATAAAATCTTCGAAAGACCTTGGGGGAAAATTCCTCAAGATTCACGTCACAATACATTTGTTCCAGCTTTTCGTTGTCTTGCTCTTTTAAACTATTCCATTCCTGTCCATCGACGTACTGCCACTGGTAAGGCAAAGAGCAGTGATGGCCTGTACACTTGGAACCATTCTTACATTTGTCAAGAATGAACTCTTGGCAAATGGGCGCATCTGGCCTGTCTAAGAGAAGTGGTTTAGAGAATGTGGCATGGTTTAAGGTATAAAACAACGAGATAGAAAAACGTCCAAAACACTGCACTGCTGAGTTATACAAATGAATAATGAAAAAACGTAAGTTTTAAGAGTAGTTGGGTTAAAGGGATTCGTGTTTGTGACCTTGTGTTATCGGCAAAGCACTTTAACAACTTAGTTACAGTATCAAGCCAATTGGGAGCTGGTTTTGACGTGGTTTTTTTAATAAACCAATGACAAGCAGGGAGACTTAATGGATGATTTTAGAAAGAGATTTTGGCTATACTATACTGATTATAACCGAACAATTATATTGACAATAGTTGGCAAATGCTATTAGTAGTGGTAGACAATTACACGTCATTCTCATTGTGGTTTATTTATTTTCCTGATTTTTTTCATTTTTGTTATCATCCTTTAACAATGATAGAGTTAAAACGGGAGCACTATGCTTTGATGATAAAAACATCTTATCGGGACGATCGAAAAAAGACAAGGAGAACATCATGTTTTACTATGAATTATGTAACACTGTGTAACAACATGCAAGACCACAGCTGCAACACTGTCCCTTACCCTGTAGCATGGGTGGGTGTAACAGCTGTAAAACTGGCAAACTCTTAAAACATCGTCTGTGTTATCACGCATATATTAATCTTACGGAAATGATAATGAGAGACAGACAATACAGAATGACAGTTTAGACAGTTCTCAGTACATCTTCCTAGAGATACCAAAATTCATTCAGTTCCTACTTCCTGTGGAGGAAACTTAAAGTACTGTTTAAAAAAGAGTAGGAGTGTATTATCAGACTTAAAAAATTCGAGGCGAAGCCAAGAGCCTTAAAACCTGATTGATCGCCGATCAATCGATTGAGTGATCGCAGACGATGCTTCAGGATATAAGTGAGTCCTCAGTAGATTGGTTACGAAAGGTAAAATATCTTATCAAAAACGATAATAATTGATAGTTTTTTAGCAAACATCTGAACCAAAGATAGTATTTGCCTACATACCTGTTCTTACGTATTGGCGGTTTTTAAGTCTTAGCTTAGCCAGTTTGCCATGACACCAAGCCACAATTGCTATAAGGCAAGTCGCAGTTCCAGTAAGTGCAATCACGCAACAAACGGGAGACTGCCAGTTGTTCCAGATAAGTTCAAAGTCTGAGGGTGAATCTGAGTCTACAAGACGTTTGGCAACACTACCAAGACGAGAAATTCCCTTCAGTGAGGTTGAAACATTACCGACGAGCCACCAAAAGACGGACGTCACAGCTGAACTTAATTTTGAAGCTTGCCACACAATAAAGGTGTAACTCGAGCGTACTGTGGTGGATAAATTGGAGATTAACCAAAAGATTAAATCCACTCCTGGTGTGATAACTAACTCCAGACCAAGCTGCATCTGAGAATAAATCACCATCGTTAATCGCCAGCAGAATAAATTTGCTTCCGAAGTTGCCAACACAAGAAAATCCCAACCTAAGCGCACTGCAGTAAACAAACTGGAAATCAACCATAGACAAAAGCATATCAGGTTTTGCATTAAGACCGTTACTTGTGTGATAACTATTTCTAGACCAAGCTTCATCTGAGGATAAATAATCATTGTTATTTTCCAGAAGACGGAACTTGCTTCCGAAGCTGCCAACACAAGAAAATCATAACTCAAGCGTACTATATTGAATAAACTGGAAATCAACCATGAACAAAGACAAATCAGGTTGTGCATTAAGACCGTTCCTTGTGTAATAACTATTTCTAGACCAAGCTTCATCTGAGGATAAATAATCATCGTTATTTTCCAGAAGACGGAACTTGCCTTCGAAGCTGCCAACCCAAGAAAATAATAACTCAAGCGCAGTAAATTGAATAAAGTGGAAAGCAGCCATGAACAAAGGCATATCAGGTTGTGCATTAAGACCGTTCCTTGTGTGATAACTAACTCCATACCCAGCTGCATTTGAGAATATATAATCATTGTTATTTTCCAGAAGACGGAACTTGCCTTCGAAGCTGCCAACACAAGAAAATCATAACTCAAGCACAGTACATTGAATAAACTGGAAATCAGCCATGAACAAAGGCATATCAGGTTGTGCATTAAGACCGTTCCTTTTGTGATAACTAACTCCAGACCCAGCTGCATTTGAGAATATATAATCATCGTTATTTTGCAGAAGACGGAACTTGCCTTCGAAGCTGCCAACACAAGAAAATCATAACTCAAGCACAGTACATTGAATAAACTGGAAATCAGCCATGAACAAAGGCATATCAGGTTGTGTATTAAGACCGTTCCTTTTGTGATAACTAACTCCAGACCCAGCTGCATTTGAGAATATATAATCATCGTTATTTTGCAGAAGACGGAACTTGCCTCCGAAGCTGCCAACAAAAAAGAAAATCATAACTCAAGCGCAACATATTGAATAAACTGGAAATCAGCCATGAACAAAGGCATATCAGGTTGTGCATTAAGACCGTTCCTTTTGTGATAACCAGCTGCATTTGAGAATATATAATCATCGTTATTTTGCAGAAGACGGAACTTGCCTCCGAAGCTGCCAACACGAGAAAATCATAACTCAAGCGCAGTACATTGAATAAACTGAAATCAACCATGAACAAAGGCATATCACTTTGTGCATAAAGACCGTTCCTTGTGTGACAACTAACTCCAGACCCAGCTGCACCTGAGAATAGATAAAGATCATTACACTCCAGTAGTAAGGTCTAAAGTGATAGACTAACTCAATTACAACTGTAGTCATCAGCAACACCATTACAGCGATGAAGGCCACTAACAAAGCATTGCCGAAGTAACCTTTGCAGTTTGAGAGGAACAACCGTGCCATTAATGTTTTCTTTGGCGGCGTCTGTACCCACGACGCCATCTTTCAGTTTAGCTGGTTCCAAATGGATAAAATTGGTGCTATGATTGAATGAACAATGTTTACAAATGTCGTCCAAACGTCTAAGACATTGCACAATTCTCTCTAGCGGCAGCGTAAAGGCTTAGAACTTCAGTCTTCTACATGTGTTTTAACTCTCTTCCGTGAGGGATGGCCGTTCGCATATTCTGAGTAACACATTATTTCTTGGAATCGTGGAAACGGAAATATTCCGGGGGTGGGGGGGATACTGCCAATTATGGGCTATAGAGGTATGTGCCGCTGTGAAGGGTATGGCTTTCAAGCAGTTTACTCTAGGAGGATAGGGTATATAAATCAGAACATTTGGGTCTAGAACATCCTCGGAGACCCAGGGGCAGTCAGTCGGGTCGATAAAATGTTCGTGGTGAAAGTTTACTGTAAGATCGAGACGAGCCCCTGGGCACTTACTCTTACCGAACCAGTTCCAGAAGCGTTTGAATTGCCTGCCTCTGATTGGCCAGAAAAAAATTTTTCTGGCCAATCAGCGAAGAGAAGCTGCCGGGTGACTCTCGTGTTTTCTTACACGATGTAGTTTTCCTCATCGATCGCTATAGTTGCGTAGCGCGTTCAACGGGCAAGTTCCTCGAGGAAAGTTTCAGAACAAAATGTTAACAACCCGCAAAAACTACAACCTTTAGCACGGCTACAAGAAACAAACACTCTCCGATGAATTTTTAAGGCGGATCTTTCCAAGATATCGTAAATTTTTATTGCTGATACGATACGCGATGCATGACTTTCACTTTCCACACCTTAATTTGCTCACATTGTTTGGTATACAACTCCAAGCTTACATTTTAGATGTCCATGTTCGTTGCACGACTTCTGAACTTTCTACAGCGTGAAAATTTCCGTTGCACGGGCCACGCAACTGCGTCGATTGATCGTGGGAATTGCTGGCTTGATGCAGTGCGCACCTTCTTGCTTTCGCGCAAACTCCCTTACCGTAAGTATTTTAAATACAGCCGTTGTGTTTAGTTCGAAATCTCGGTCCGGTTATGTGCTGAATCGTGACTTTTTAAGTGAGGTCGATTTTTGCAGGCTGTGTGGGTTTGTTTTTACGGATAAGCGAAGAAAAAAAATAAAGTTGAGTTTGCGAAAAATGTTTGAAAGTGGTTGGTGTGAAAGTTTTGGAGGGCGATAAAAGGCGCAGGGTGTGACACGTGTAGGTATAGAGTTGAGAAATCGTGGAAGGGTGGGATGTCTATATAGATATTTTTGTAGTCACTAAAACTTTACAAGAGGTGAACGCTCTTAAGGAAATTCCAGGGAGAAGAGACCAAGGAATAGGGACACTTTCCAAAGATCCAACTTCAGCTCTTGATTTCAAGGACCTGGGTCAGGGTCTGGCTTACTGGGTTAATCTTCACTGTGATTAGAATTATGGCTAACATAGTACAAATGAATTTTCATTATAAGATATCTTTTAACAAATACATGTATAAAATTAGCTTCACATAATATGTGATTTTTTGCCAAACTTTTTATCTATGATTGGCTTGATGTTTCCCCCTACTGACCCCCTCAAACACATCCACAGTGCCATTGTTTTAACTCCCTTGCAATTGATGTTACAAGATTGGACTTATTTTGAAAGAACAATGCTGCAATATTAACAATTTTCCTTTGATGCATTTGTTTGATATTTTACAACTTCCCTATTATAATTCTCATAATCTGACAATAATATTCTTCATTTATAATTATTTTTAAATCTTTAAACACCCTCTTCAGAAAGGTAAAAATCTTCATTGCATGGTCACCATTACACACAGTGTCTCTAAAATACCTTCCACAGTACATAGTTTATGACAATTATCAATTATTGTTTCCTATAGAAGACAATCAGAGAATACAAATTCTAGAACACAAGCAGTGAAGATTTGATTCTTGAAATTCCTGTCTCAGATCATCTTGATTTTCTTTAAGCAGACTAACAGTCTTTGGCACTGATGTCACAACATAAGTGGCTTGGAATGATTCTGCTGTTTTCATTACTGTCATCAAAAAAGGAAGGATTTTTTTCTCTTCTGCAGGTTGTTGTTAAAATAAAATAAAATATTGAAGCTCCCTAGTATTTCTATAAGTCAAGCAGTAGTATAAGTAGACATGTGAATTCCAATAATTATAAAGTAAAAAAACCAATCTCAACAGCTTAAAAATAAAATTAATGTAATGGCATCTGTAGTTCTGTATTATGGGATGTTTTTCCATTTATAATATGTAAATGTTCAATTGCACTATTATCTTAAGCAGTCACAAGGCTTACTTTATCAGCTTTTAATTGTCGATAGATGGTGACAAAAAACATGATAATTCTTGTGAAGTGTCTGTCAGCTTTTAGACATAAAATTACTGAGCATCCTTGAATAAAAGCCAGATCTACTGTTAAGTATAATGAGGGTCCTGTAGAGGGGATAACAATCCCATTGAAACTGTTTAACCCTCAATTCCCATTTTTTACATTTTTTTCCATTCTCAGTGATAGAATCCCCTGCCAGTGACTTAAATCCCATTTTACCCCTTCAGAACTCCCCACAATGAATCCTGTGTAGCACCCTTTCTAGTAAACAAATCAGCATACTTACCAATGAACAGCTGTATGTACCTGCAACAGGATTCTTCTGGTAAAACTCCGTAGAGAACATTGCCCTGAATTTCTTGTCCCCCAGTTAATGATTTCGGGCTTCCATACAACAAAGAAAATGCTCCCTATCCATTCAATATTTCTCGATCTTTCGTTTTGCTTTCCCCTAAGTAAGCGGCCTGAATTCCTAGTGACCTCGAGTACTTTACCTGGTCCTCAACAACTGACATGAGAGGTGAAATCACTATTACCAAAGGATTACAAGGGAATTCATAACCTTTGGCATCTAACGATTTTTAAACCCCCTAGCTTACAGGCAACATTTGGAAGGTTAGACTCTTCTATATATTGCCCAAGAACATCTCTTCTTTTCACAATCTTCTCAATAACAAATCTTTGCAAGCCTTCTTCAAGCGCTTGCTGGACGTTTCCCTCGAATCCAAAGTTAACACTACTATCAACTTCGGCAGAATTCGTACGGTCAACTGCTGTAAGCTTTTAAGCTTAAAATTTGGAGCAAAAAGCAAGAAGAAGGCACTGGAGCTATGCGCTGGCCGGCATTTCCACGATCAATTGACGTAGTTTCGTGGCCCGTGCAACGGAAATTTTCACGCTGTAGATAGCTTGAGAAGTCGTGCAACGAACATGGATATCTAAATGTAAGCTTGGAGTTGTATACTAAACAATGTGAGCATATTAAGGTGTGGACAGTGAAAGTCATGCATCGCGTATCGTATCAGCAATAAAAATTTACGATACCTTGGAAAGATCCGCCTTAAAAATTCATCGGAGAGTGTTTGTTTCTTGTAGCCGTGCTAGAGGTTGTAGTTTTGGCAGGTTGTTAACATTTTGTTCTGAAACTTTCCTCGTGAAACCTTCCCGTTGAACGCGCTACGCAACTATAGCGATCGATGAGGAAAACTACGTCGTGTAAGAAAACACAATAGTCACCCGGTAGCTTCTCTTCACTGATTGGCCAGAAAAATTTTTTTCTGGCCAATCAGAGGCAGGCAATTCAAACGCTTCTGGAACTGGTTCGGTAAGAGTAAGTGCCCAGGGGCTCGTCTCGATCTTACAGTAAACTTTCACCACGAACATTTTATCGACCCGACTGACTGCCCCTGGGTCTCCGAGGATGGGTCTAGAATAGGGTATCATTTTTCAGGGAACTGATCAGTTGGTTGAAGATTTTATCTAGACTAGGGAAACAGCTACTCTAGTATAGAGGGGATTTGGGGAGTTTACTCTAGTATAGGGTAGCAAAATTTAGCTGAACTAGCTCTGGTATAGGTTAAGGGTTCCAGGGACCCAGCGGCACATCCCCACCCAGAAATTCCTAAAGTACCTCACCCCCCGGGGGAAATATGGCCTTGCAGAACAGACTGCATCGGACCCCATCATTCGAATTAGCATTCCCTTTTTGCCTAAAAAAAGTAAATTAAGCTAGAGTCAGTTGTGAACACATAATTCGGTTCAAGAGAGAATGATCTCTCTTGTTCGGTTACATTGACTAGAAAAGTGGCACACTCTCGTTTGCCAACATTTAGGCCTGTTGCACACTTTTTTTATCCTTCCGGGCGGCTTTTAAAAGATCAGCTGATGTTAACATGAGCAGCCATGCCACGTGGTTAGTGCTTGAGTGCAGACAAAACAAATTTTGTATTCAAGACACGTCATATACTACAATTGAGAGGAAAGGAGACAGGCCGACCGTTTCATACCCTTTGTGAAGGTAAAGGCGCTAAAATGTGCGTTGTTCATGACAATCTTTTACAACCGTTCTCAACGTAATTCCCCTTGGGACATGTTCTCACTTTTTCTCGGAAATGAACTGAGACATTTCCACTTGTGACAAACAATATGGCGAATGATGTTTTGGGCAGAGAAAGCTGTTTATTTATATTTGCGATAGTGGTGGTTCTGTCAAACTGTCCGTTCTTTTAAAACAATCATCGCCCTTGGCAAGTAGGAAATCAGAGTTAGGAGCGAAAAATTGGCTGATGAGTCAAGCTTATCCGTGTTTAGTCGTCGTGAAAGATTTCAATGGCGAGATAGCGGGTGTGCGAATTGACCTAAGAAAAATATTGTCGACAATATCACGAGAGAGGTTCTTGTCGAAGTGCTCAGGGAAGGTGTTCTGGGAAGGAAGTTCTGGCATATTTGTAAAGGATTCATGCAAGAGAACTGCCATGGCAAATGCAACCACTCGAACAACTTTTTGACCCGGAAAACAGCGAGAAGACAAAAGAATTTGGACTGGCTAAACATCCGAACTTAACTATCAAGAATATTGTTGTGTGGAGCCTGCCACAGATTTGGGAGGTGTACTAAAAAGAGGCAAATGTACGTCGGATTCATGCTTATACCTTCACTTTTGTTCTCAAGTCGTCCGAAGTTCAGCATGTTCTTGTTCTTTGTCACACAACCTCATGGATTCTCACAACATGAAGATTCTGAGACAGTATGATGTGGTACCTCATCAGTTGATGTCAACAGTTTTTGTTCTTTGCAACACTTTGGTTCCGAAGAAGCAGTTCTGTACAAATTTTGTGAATTTTCACCCGAAGTTTGCACCTTAGATGCAGCGCTGGCAGTCATACAAGCTACTAAACCATCGCCGTCCGCCTGAACACCACCACACATTATACAGTGACCTGAAAAGTAAAAACAGTATGGACTCAAAATGCTTTTTAGCCTTCTAGAAATGTCTCCATTTATGGTCAGCGAAGAGAGCCGCGAGGGGCGGAGGAAAGGAGAGCTTGCAACGATCTCTTATAAATTTTCATTTCTGCTTCGCCCAAACGAAGCGAAATACCATTGACGAAAAAATGAAGCAACGTCAATTAATTTTGATTGATGACCTTTCTGGCTGCCCCGTCATAAATGCATGCCGAACATTTTTAGAAATACGATGCTTGGGATGGATGCTTGATGGAAATCAGGGATATATAGAATGACTGACCTTCTGAGCAGACTATAACTTTTTAATTTCCATCAGTCTATGTTCCTGTTTACATAAGTGAGCTCACTAGAGATTAATAACAGTGTAATATAGCTACTTCTCAATTTAATTTTCGTGTCATCGCTAAATGAGTATTTACTACGTACTGGTGTTAATGCTACACATTTAAATTTTTAAAAAAAATCTAACGTATTTGTGGCTATTTGTCCTGCAACCACATGTAGTCTATACGCTCAATGAACTGATGTGTGGTCATTGAACTACTGGTGTGGTTATTGAACTGTTTTGTAGCTATTGAACTAACGAAAAAGCTACTAAACTCTTGAAATATTCAAGTACTATTATCAACGACATTTTGGCTAAAATCGTCAATTTGTCGGTCACATCTGGGAGTGACCCTTCAAAACTCAAAAAGGCTAAAGTCATACCTGTGTTTAAAACTGAGGATGAGACAGATGCAAATAACTATAGACCGATTTCTCTCTTATCTATATTTAACAGAGTCTTTGAAAAAGTTATGTATAAAAGAATGATGCATTTTATTAATGTTAAGAATATTTTGTTTTCAGCTCAGTATGGGTTTAGAGAAGGTTTTTATACTGAAAATGCCATTGTAGATATAGTTAGTGCAATTCAGTCTAATATGGATAAACGTTTATTTACCTGTAGAATTTTTATTGACTTAAAGAAAGGCTTCGATACGGTTAACCATCAAATTCTTCTAAATAAGTTAAATCATTATGGTTTTCGTGGAATAATTAATAACTTGTTTGAATCCTTTTTGTGCAACAGATCACAAACACTAGAAATAAACAAACAATTATCTGATGCAGCTCTAATATCTAATGGTGTTCCACAGGGGTCTACTAAGTACGTTGCTTTTCCTCTTATATATTAACGATATTCATACTTGCTCTGATACTTTTAATTTCTACCTCTTTGCTGATGATACTAACATACTGTATGCCAACAAGAACCTAAGGTCACTTGAGTCAACAGTAAATTCTGAGCTTAAAAAGTTGTATCTTTGGCTGGCCTAAAATAAATTAACCCTTAATACCCAAAAAATTTTTGTTATTTTTCATCCTTACCAGCTAGAAGTCTGTTGACTACCTTCCCCAACTTAAGATCTTCGATACTGAAACCAATCAATACGTTGGTTTAGAAATGAAAAATTATGTTAAATATTTAGGCATTCTGATTGACAAAAATCTTTGTTGGAAAATACAGATTGACAATGTAGCTACTAAATTAAGTAAAACGGTTGGTTTAATCGCTAAATTGAGGCACTTTGTTCCTCCACATACCTTGCTAAATATTTACCGTGCGTTAATCTTGCCTTATTTATCTTACGGTTTGATAGTTTGGGAGCAGGCGTCAAAAACACATTTAACAGAAATCTTATTGCTTCAGAAAAAAGTTATCCGTTTCATATTTTTTGCCAACAGGAAAGTTCATGCCATTCCTCTTTTTATTGATGCAAATATCCTGCCAATTAGCTTTGTCTATTTTAAGTCCGTATCTTACCTTATGCATGATATTCATACTAATTCTGCACCCTCAAAAATCGTTAACTTGTTCTCGCAGACATCATCTATTCATAAATATAACACAAGATCATCCTCTAAAAATAATATATACATCAAAAATTTAATCTTGAAAAACTAAGACAAGCCGTCCCAATTTTTGGCGCTAAAGTATGGAATGAGATACCAGGTAGAATGAGAGATATGTCAAAAAAAAAGTATTCAAACGAAAATTAATCAGTGTGCTCTTCGAATATTAAAAGACAAAGATGATTACCTTGATGCAACCATGATAACACGAGAAATAAAATCGTGAAATCCTAAACCTTAGCCTCTTTCACAGGTTGCATTAACTTACAGATTTGTCTTTCTTGCTTTTGAATTCATTACACATATTTCTTCTTTTCTTTTTCTTTGCTTTTTACTTATTATAATACTTTATCTGATTTGTAATAGAATTAATTTGGCACGCCTCGACTGGCGTTTTCTTGCTAACTGCGTGCCAAAAAATTGTACTTCTAATATTATGATAATAAATGCATGCCTTGTCTTGTCTTGTCTTGTCTAACGAAAAAGCGTTAACTGTATTCTTACGATTGCTTGTAAAGGACCCGTTTGTGTAGAAGTTTTAACAAGTTTCTATGGTAGGTTTTTCGTTGAAGTAGGACGATTGAATCAACCTAACGTCCCTCCACATCATCCCTCCACTTAGGCCGCCATTTTTTTCATTTGTTGACTCCGCCTCGCTTTGGCGCGCTGAATCGTGAAAGCGAGTCTTCCGGAAGTCCACCAGTTTACCGGAAACTGTTTCCGCATGGTCTGCATAGTTCTAAAAATAACTTGTTTGAAATTATGATATCGTGATTGGGAGACTCCCTCTCTGTTCTGTTATGGCTCTTGAGTTTACTTATCTTACCATCTGTCGAAGTTTACTCTCTCCGTGTACCAGTGACCTTCGAGAAAAGTTCTTGCACCATGACATGACTTGAACAATGATGAAGACGACCTTTATATTCAATAGAAGATCTCCCGTACAGACACTATTTGGTCTTAATTCTGCCAGCTCTGAATTGCTGTCGCAGCCTAGTCCCTAAGCGCTCTCTCTTGTTCCGTTATCCGCGCGAAGTCTCGGAACACCAAGGGAACACTCAGGGACTAGACCGTGTCTATCCCATTGCTGTCTGTATTGAGGAGGTGCCATTGTATTACAGCAAAAATCCGTGCTGCGAGAACCTATTGGTGTAAGAAACTGCTTGCAGAATTTGCCATTTTGGGTATACCCAAAAATATAAGAGCCAGTTTAGCCAAGTAAGATCAAACAAGTTCTTATATGTGGGTTCCAGTATTAAAATATTATGATAGGTATTTCAACCAAGGAGTTTATTTTGACCTTGAAATTGCAAATTTATATTACAAAGAAAGTGCTTTTTTATCAACTAATTATTTATTTATTTTACAGTAATTTTTTCCTATACTAAATATACAAATGTACATTCTGCAATCAGTTTCGTTAGAATACAGCTGTGAATAAATAAATGAATAAAACGAGATTTATTTATTCGGTGAGCTACAACTACATCTCCTTCATTGAAACTAAAAACCTACTGAGCCTGAGTTGCCAATAACTACCCCAAAATACAAGAACCTTTTTTTTCCTTCGGCCAGAGTTAAAAAAAAATTGTAATTTATTAACCACGCAAAATATACTTGGATAATAAAATAAAATAGCTAACAAAAACACTGACAATACAAAATTAAATAAATGAATAAAAAAATTGATAAATATTGTTCATTACAACAATTCCTACTAATCACTAAGATAACAATGACACTATATCACATATGAGTACTAGTCACACCTAAACTAAGCAGTTATGACAAATAGGAATTACAATTAAGCAGGGAATCAGAGGAAGAAAAAAAATTACCTATATAAAACAAAATTCTTAAACTACAATCTTGAGTTAACCACCACTTCATACTATATCTGACTGCCCGAGATTGAAAAAGGCACCAGTAAAATGTTTGGGCCGTTATATTATAACTGATAGTAAATGCCTCCGATACGGTGGCTGATATGGACAAAACAAGACACAAAAAACGAGAAAACAGAAAACAGAATCAGAAAAACTCATAACAGAATCACAAAACGTCAAAACACAAAAGAGGACTAAAAACAGAATCGCAAAACTTAACATCGAAACACAGATTATATGGTATTTCCGTTAAAAATTCTTCTGCATGGTGCTGTGTGAACTTAGCCTAAATCCACTAAGGGCAGGGGGGGGGGGGGTACTTTAGGACTTTTTGGGTGGGGATGTGCCGCTGGGACCCTGACACCTTTAGCCTATACCAGACCTACAATCATGGACAAAAGTCTTGGGACACTTTTGCGTTTCTGGGGCAAGTTCCAACCCCTCCCCTCACCCCACAAACAATGTTGCACGCGTGTTCATTCAGATTTTTTTCCTTTCAACTTTGTATAGGGTGGGGGGAGTGAGAACTGCAAGACAATTCCGAAAAGGATGCACTGTTTTAAGAGGGAACCGAGAAATGACAGAAAAATAGGAATATTGCAGTACTCTCCCATATATAAATTATTTTTTACCGTCAACGTCAGTAACGCTATACGTTTTTGAAGTCGAAGATTGATAGCCTGTGTACAGACCCCCCCTCCCTTCCGATTTTTATTGAAGGGAGGGAGTCTGTACACAGGAAAAGATTGATTTCAGCATTTTTGAAAAATTCCACAAGAATTTCCTAAGAATTCTTAGGGAAATCAACGTAAAGTAATCGGCTAAAAGATAATTCTCGTGAAATCCTAGCCTAGGACTGCGTAGAGAAATTTCGCTGAGGTAAATCTTGCTTTTCCAGGGTAATTTTCGACGGTTTTGTATTCATTTTATTTCATGAATTTATTAAATAGTATTTCCATCTGGTTTTTGTACTGTTTTTATGCTCTTTCGACCGATTTTTGTACTGTTTTTAGACAACTCTAAGGCTATTTTCTTACAATTTTATACTGTTTTAATTTGCATTTTTGCATCCTATTTTTGATGTATTTTCGTAATATATGCGTGCTATTGCTTTTCTTCTTCTGTAGTATTTTAATGCTATTTTCAAAGTATTTTTATTGTTTTTGCAAATACGATTATTTTACTAAATTTCGAAACTGATTAAACAGCTATTAAAATATATTTTGAAGCGCAATATTTTAAGTATAGCGTTTTAAACAGGTTAAAACACCTTTACAATCAGTCGAAAAATATATTAAAAATATGTTTTTGTACCTATTTTAAACCTGTTTTTTTTCAAAATACGTTTAAAATTTCCATTAAAAATAGTTTTAAAATAGTGTAGCAAATAAAAATATGTTTTTGAAACTGCCTTTATCCTGTTTTTATTACGGCGATTTATGAGGTATTTGAAAACTGTTTTAGACCTGTTTTGAGCCTTGCCCTGGAATTTTTTATATATTTTAAACGAATTTTAAAATACTTTAAAAATTCTTTTTTAATAGCGTTTTAAACAGGTTAAAACACCTTTAAAATCAGTCGAAAGATACACTTTTCACTCTATTTAAAACCTATTTCACAAAACAGGTTAAAAACAGTTTTCAAAAATAGCTTTCAAATACATTCAAAACAGTGTTGGATTTGGTAAGGGTTAAGACTGGCCTAAATTGCCTTCACAATTTCAACTATGAGAAACGACATTATATCAAGTCTGGCGATGAAAAGGATGTGTTACATCTTGTTCTAGGACTTGGACAGAGTGATGGCTAAATATAAGGCGTCATACCAACTTGGCACCAAGTCCACAACATCTGAAGCAAGAAAAAGGAAAGAGCAGAGAAGGTGAAAAGAGGAAAAGAGGAAGCTCACAGCTTGTGAAAACAGAAGAAAAAGAGAATGCCTTATTTCCGTTCGCTGGGAGGAGTCTCCCCCTGCAGAGGACTTTGAGCCGGACATATTTGGTATTCTCCGCTGGACAGTTGATTGTGAAACCCTACATTTATTTGTTTACCTTAAAGACACACAAAGCATGCTTGCGCGCGACCTTTGCAGGGGAAACTGCTTCGCCCAGGGAGGCCAGGAGATTGTCTGGGACTTCTGCACCTGAGGGTGAACTTACGACTGTCTTATAGGACAGCATCTAAGTACAAAATGGTTTGTTTGGGACAAGTTATGTTTTTACTTGAATTTGGCCTTGTAATGGATACTAAGACTATAGATATTTCATGGCACAAATCAATTCTTTTGAAAGCAACCTCTGGTAACATGTCTAAAATGTGATGACATTTTTTTTACATAAACTTCACATTTTCTAAGATCATTTTCCTGTTTTACAATGCATGTAGAATTGTTCTTACAATTTAATACAAAGGTGCATGACATAAAATGAAAGTTTGGGCCCCCCTGTAATAAGAGTAATTTTAATTTGAGCCCCCCTATCTTGGCATTATTTTTGCTTAGTGCCCCCATCTGGTTTTTCAGACTTTGAGATTGCAATTTATATTACAAGAAAATACTTTAGTTTCAACTATTTATTTAGTTATTTTGTAGTATTTTTTTTATATACTCGTTATGGAAACAACACTAATGCATTCTGTGCCAGTTTTGTTAGAACGCAGCTGTGAATAAATCACTACATATCTAAGGTCCAAAGCCAACTTTAATATTTATGTTTCTAGTAGTCAACAACTATTAAATAAATATAATATCTCCTACATTGAATTAAGAACCTAGTTAAGAACCTAATGAGCGTAAGTTGCCAATGACTACCCCAAAGTACAAGAACCATTTTTGCCAGAGTTCAAAAAATGAAGGTTCTTACACGCGGTTTCTACGGTATTTAGCCGATGTTAACCAAGCAGAAAATAAGAAACAACATCATGATCTTTTTTATATGAAATGGAATTTGGCGCCCTCATTAACTTTAAACAAAAAGAGAAATTCAATGCAAATTCAAATATCATGTAGGGTTTTTTTTGCTCCGAATTTTTTATTTTTCATTGCATTGAGTTTTATGTTTTTCGCCTTTGTTACCCTAAAATTGCATTTCTCGGAGATCTTGATGACAAGGTATCTTGCAGTTGTATTGAAAGTCACTGGAAAGCAAACAATAACATGACTTTTGTTCGTGCAATTTTAAATAGATTATTACAAATCACCCCTCGGACCAAAATTTTCAGTCTTTTTAAAACATTAACCCGTTTTTTTACGAATAATATATTCCTATATTTACACTCAAAGTCATCAGCTGATTTCCTTTTCAAACAATTTTGAATGGCTAATATACACTATGATAGAATGAAAGAGTACATGTAGGGTCCATTTGAAGGTCACACCACTGGAGAATTGAGAATTAATAGAAACGGAAAAGCCACGCGCTAGTGCAGTTATTAGGTTAGTTTTAGTCCGGTCTGATATTTTTGGTCATTGTTTTAAATACCATTATTCATGAAAAAATAAAAAAACAACAACACGAATAAAAGAACGGTTGTCACGATCAGCTGATGTTGATAAGAGCAGCCACGTGGATGATGAGTGTAGACAAAACAAACTTTGCATTCGAAGACACGCCATGCATATTCTACGAATGTAAGGAAAGGAACAGGCTCAATTTTTCGTTGTTCATAACAGTCTCCTACAAGTTTCTTTCAACAAAATCCCCTCGGGACAGATTGCCGCTATTTTTTGTCGGAAAAATATTCAAACATTTCCACTTTCTTCGAAATTTTCGTTGTAAACAAGATGGCGGATGATGTTTTGGCAGAGAAAGTGTTCAATTATATCTGCGGTAGTGGCGGTTTTGTTGAATTATATGTTCTTTTAAAACATTCCTCGCCCTTGGGAAGTAGGAAATCAAAAGCAACAGCGAAAAACTGGCTAATGAGTCAACCTGATAGGCGTTTAGTCGTCGTGAAAGATTTCAGTGGCGAGATAGCAGGTGTGCGAATTGATTTAAGAAGAAAAATATGTCGGCAATATCACGACAAAGGTTCTTGTGGAAGTGCTCAGGGGAAGTGTAACTTCTGGCATATTTGTAAAGGATTCGTCGAAGAAAATTGCGATGGCAAATGCAACCGCTCGCACAACTTTTTTGACCCAGAAAACAAAGAGAAAACAAAAGAATTGGGGCTGGCTAAATATCCGAACGGGACTTTAAAACATATTGTTGCGTGGAGCCTGCCACAGGTTTGTGAGCTGTACACAAGAGGCAAATGTACGTCGGATTCATGCTTATACCTTCATCTTTGTTCTCAAGCTGTCCGAAGTTCAGCGTGTTCTTGTTCTTTGTCACACAACCTCGTGGATTCTCACAACATGAAGATTCTCAAACAGTATGATTTGTTGCCTCATCAGTCGATGTCAACAGATTTTGTTCGGTGCAATATCTTGGTTCCAAAGGAACAGTGTGTTCTTCACAAAGCTCGTGATTTTTTACCAAGTGTTTGCAACACAGGTAAAAATTCCTCTAAGGAAGCGAAGGGAGTCATACAAGTTACAAAAAAACAATCGCCGAAAGTGTCCGCACCATCCAGATTCGAAACTACAAAATCTCAAAATACGAAACAAAGCTCGTACAATAATTCTAAAGAATTCGATGCTGCATGCAGTATTCAAGATGGAAATGAATTTGAGACGAAGAATTGCCCGTCAAATCTTTTTCAAGAGAAGACAACCAAGTCGGGAACACCAATCTGTAAGCAAAGTGATCGTATTAACAATTTAACGAGTAATGTAGTATCACCTTCTTCTGAGATTAGGCTTCAGTTTTCAAATATTAAAACTGGAGACGATTCTAATTCGTCCTTTGACGACAACAAGCTTTCAAATAGAAACACCAAAGCCTTTGGATGTAAAGATGATAAGAAAAATTCGGTTGATGCCATGAAAGTTGGTGGTTTGAAACAGAATCCTATAAACAAAATGAAAATCGAATTGGATGGAAATGATTCGATGAAATGGGAACAAGGATCTTTCATTGACAGTTCCAGAAAGGATCCAAATATTGGCCAATCGCAAAAGAAGAAAAGCATAAATTCTGTGAATAAAGAGCAACAAACCAAGGCAAAGACTCAAGAGGTGGGAAAAAATGCTGCCTGTATGAAGGTGTTAAGTACACAACAACCGAAAAGTTTGGAGGTATCACGTGGCACTAAAGACAGTCAACGCCAACATGAATCCAACAGAGCCTCGGAAAGTGCCAATAAAGAGCGGTTTGTGGAGGCCTGGTTGTCAAGCCGCGATTTCGTTGTTGAATCTACTTTCAGTTGCACTGATTGGCACAGGCTACCAGCCTCACAAGAGGCGGAATCTGGGCGTCAACGAAAGTTGTCTGTTTCCAGTTCTTGCAGCTCTGTTCAAGACTCGCGTAAATGTTTGCCCTCCAAAAAGGCTGTTTTCGATTGCATTGTGAAAGAATACAATGGCACGGTGCCCTTTGATGTCATTTCAAAACGACAAGATTTGTTTCCTAACGGTTGTGGGGACATTGCCAAGTGGTTTGGAGCAAGATCAAAAGAAAGCTTTTTAATTAGAGAAAAGGAAGGAATTATTTACGAGGTTAGTGCCTTCTGTCGAAAGGCAAGGCTTTGTTTCCGGGAGAAGTGTTCTCAGACGGATTGTCAGTAATTCCACGTGTGCCGGGAGTACATCGCTGGCTTCTGTAGGCGTGGTATTGGATGCCGAAGAAATCACTGTTTTCAGTACGATCAAGATAAAAAGTTAATTTCCAAACTGAGGTTGGATGGTTTGACAGAAGAACAACTCCGCAATGTGTTTCAGCTTTCAATGCCTCAAGTATGTCTGGATTATAACTATTATGGACTTTGCACCAACGGTTTGTCTTGCAACCAAGTACACATTTGCAAGGATTTTATCAAGAAGAGATGCAGCGATGAGGAAGACTGTGGTCTTCGACACGAGAGCGCGTTTGCCGAAGCTCACACCATTGCAGTACTTCAAAACTATGGCATGAGAGTCATAGGAGGAAACTTTAATTCAGTGCTTCGCACACTTTTGGTATGCCAGGAGAACATTTCAAGTGGTTTGGAAGACCCCAAGGGCAAACTCACCACAAAGGGAGTGGCCACTAAAGGGAGCAAGGAAAATCAGCACATGTCTTCGAAAGTGGGCGTGGCTGCAAGTGCCACCGCTCAGTCTGCTGAGGTTAAAGTCTTCGAATGCCTTTGCAGCGAGTACGATTGCTCAGCTTCTTTTTCGGTGATTTCCAAACGAACAAATTTGTTCCCGTCTGAATTTAAGGACGTAGAAGCTTGGTTTCGAAGCAAGAAAGGGAGCTTTCTGATTACAGAAGATGATCACGGAAAGATAACCCAAGTGAACGCTTTCTCTACAAAAGCACGTTTATGTCTCAGTTACAATAACTCTTATTATGGGGAGTGCAATAGAGAGAACTGTTCGTACTTGCACGTCTGTAGAGAGTACATAACCGATTCCTGTAACAACGGAGCGACGTGCCCGCGGAATCATCACTTCCACGATGAAAGAGAAAGAGCTCTGTTGTCGACGATTAAGCTTGATAAGTTGACAGATGAGCAACTCAGGAAGCTAGTGCTTTCATCTACTCCCCAAATCTGTGTAGAGTACAACAACGGTTCGTGTGATCTTGGTGAGTCTTGTTCTAAAATACACATGTGTAGAGAACATTTGAAAAAGTGTTTTAGAAGGGGATATGGCTGTGACTTACTTCATGAAGAAGCCATGAACATTGAACACACCAAAGCAATTCTTGAACGTTTTCAGCTTGGACACCATAAATCAGACCTGGTAAAGAAAATTATTCTTGTTTGTGAGCAGCGCAAGAATTCCGCATGTTCCAAAGAAAAAACTACAAGTAAGTAATGTAAAATTCTTTCAGCCTTGCTACATCTCTAGTTTTCGTTTAAAGAAACATTTTCTGTGGTTCCAACGTATAATGCTAAAAACGTAGTCTACAGGGTCCACAGTTAGGTAGTTTAATGCTGCGGTTTTCGAAACCCGAGGTACAAGAAGCCTTACTTATTAAATTACTTTGTCAAACGATAAGCTTGAAAATCATGATTTTAGCGGAAAGGGAAAGGTTAGCTTTAGATATAACACAATGAAAGTGTTGTAAAGGAGGGAAGCTGCCAATGAAAGACGGAGAGCTAAGGCGGGTGTTAAAAACTTTCTACCCTGGCCGAGGGTTTAGAAAAAGTGGATTTTCCGTGACCGTTAAGACGGAAAACCGGTCTGACCAAAGATAACAAAATAAAAATGAATGAATATAAATATAAATAAAAAGTTCTTATCATATATATAAAATTAATAATGCCTCAATAGTCAGTGGAACAAATTTTAATCATTTCTGAACAAGCAATCATTTTTGTCTTTTTGAATCAAGGCATTCTGACAGGACATATTCTCGTAAACAAGCCAGATGCACCCATTTGCGCAGAGTTTATTCTTAGCAAATGTACGAATGGTTCTAATTGCACAGGCCATCACTACTTTTTGCCTTACCATTGGCAATATAGTGCGGATGCAGATGAATGGAAGAGTTTTAATGAGAAAGACAACGAGAAGCTAGAAACACTGTATTGCGACGTGACACTTGAGGAATGTTCTGCTACAGGCATGCAAATATCATTTGAAAGGTATGTTATAGTAATTATACACTGAGAGTCTTGTCAAATTCATGGATTTTTACTCATTTAGAGTTATAATAAGTGTTCAAAGTTCGGTAGACATACTTCAGCCCAAGTCTAATGTATGAGAAAAGATAAAGGAGTATGGCAAAATGCAAGGGCTAAAGACAAATGAACCAGAACATTAACATTTTATGGTATAATGCATTTTTTTAAACATGAATTACAGGTTGACATTATTATCATTTTAATATTCATATTTTAGCTATGGATTTTTATTCTTGGACGAGATGTGTGATGTCGATATTTTCCTCGATAATAAGCTGCTGATTACACAGGAATATGTTGAAAAGCTCATCCAACTACGACGCCTATCTACGGAATCTGACGTCAACTCAAGCAACCCTCTAGCTACGGAGTGGATATGGTACTGGCAGGACGAAAATGGATTCTGGAGGATGTATGACCAAGACCACACTGTGAGTAAATAGTGAGAGAAATCATGACAACTCAGTTGTAAGTAGCCTTACAGTCCTCCAAGGAAAGCGGTGGGAGGGGTGAGGGTCGGTTAGGGCCCACTTTCGGTTGAAGATTTAATTCATGGCTTGTGGTGAGCTCCTCAAGGTGATTTAACCATTGTAGGATATGGAAAGCTGCTCTAGGGGATCTGTAATGTCATTCAATTCGTTTGGCGGAATGAAGAAAGGAAATCACTTGTCTCACGGTAGACAAAAAAGGGGGAGAAACCTTTTGTACGTCTACGGATTAAGTCGTTGCGTACTGATAGTGCTGAAATTCAAATGATTTCTCCAAACCAGTGAGAGATTTCAAAGAGTTTTATCGTTGAAAGGCCTGAGGTAAGCTTGTTAACTCTTTCAGTCAAATCGAAATCTTCTATATTATTGACTTAGTCTGAAAAGTATTGAAAAGTGAATGGAAACACTTTGTGACAGGTTTCATTTATATCAGGTCACATTCCCGACAGGATAAAAAGCATATTGTCAGAGTCCTCCATGGGGGTGAAATCTTTACTTTAACATTGTATATGGCTGAAGTCTCAGAGTAATCGGGCAGAACCCCCCGCCGATTAAGAGTTGGACTTTCTGGATATGTGACTGGTATATTAGGCCAACACAACAAACATTCCAAGTAATATATGGAGCGCGCTTTTTAATTTGGCGCATCAGTAAAATTCTATATAGAGTAGTGTATGGTATCTTGTCTCGACAAATAATCTTTTTTTCTTCATAGGGAAACGATCTTCAAGAATCCCTAGAAAAAGCCTACTTGAACAAGAAAAACGATTTTAAGTTTCGGATTGCGGACCAGGATTACATTTTAAATTTTAACCCATCAAGTGACATGAGCCAGACAAACGTCAAGTACGGCACGACGAAAAAAGTGAGAAGAAGGCCTGGAAAATTTGTGTCTAAGGATGACATTTCTCAGCTTAAAAGGTATTTGTGTTGTAGAGTTAATTAATGACAAGAACTTTATCCCTTGCCACCGATATGATGGGCCAGTTTCTTTATTTGAAAATAATTAGCATAAAATCTTACATCATGTTTTCACTGTGAAATTAAGGTGACCAAAAGAAATGTTTTGGTAAAGCTCTCACGAGGAGCCGCAAAGGGTGATATTTTTGCACGGCATCTGGCGGCACATCAAAGAATTTGGAATTGAAGGGCAAATTCCTAGAATATCTTCGCCAGTTAAGCTAGAGAAAAGGTGTTAGAAAACCTCAGGATCCAAAACAACACGTCAATCAAAATATCACTTGGACCTTTTCGCTAATGAAGAGCTATCACGCGGCTAAGCTTGAATTAGACATATATTGAAATAGGAACTCGTGTCAATAAAGTATCAGAAGTGAGCGGGAATCGCTCCTGGTTAAAAAACTGGTTCACAGGGATATGCATCTCTTCTAGTTAAGAGAAGGGAATCAGAACTGCTTTTCATGCAGGAACAGGTTTTCTTCGGGCTAACTACAAAACCTCAGCTTATTTCACTCCTTGACATTGTCAAAGCGCATTTTGTAAAGATAACTTTTTCGGCTTTATGAGCTTTTTTTATATTCTATTCCATAAATGTTTAACCTCCCTCAAAAAGCCAAGTAATATAAATGCTGTTGTTAAAAAAAGCGTTTTACTTGTTTACGTGAATTCGCTACCCAAAGATCACTATGCTGAAAGGACAGGGCAAAATTTCCAGGAGAGAGGCATTAATTTTTTTTCCCACGAGGTTACAAAGAGAAAATGCAATGATTATTATTAATGTAACCATCAGGTATACTCTACCCACGAGTTTACGGACAGCAAATGCAGTGATTATTATTAATGTAGCCATCGGGTATATTCTACCCACGAGGTTACAAAGAGAAATGCAATGATTATTATTAACGTAACCTTCAGGTATGTTGTACCCACGAGGTTACAGAGAGCAAATGTAGTGATTATTATTAAATGTAACCGTCAGGTATATTCTACCCACGAGGTTACAAAGAGAAAATGCAATGATTATTATTAACGTAACCTTCAGGTATGTTCTACCCACGAGGTTACAGAGAGAAAATGCAGTGATTATTATTAAATGTAACCGTCAGGTATATTCTACCCACGAGGTTACGGAGAGAAAATGCAGTGATATTATTAATGTAACCATCAGGTATATTCTACCCACGAGGTTACAAAGAGAAAGTGCAATGATTATTATTTACGTAACCTTCAGGTATGTTCTACCCACGAGGTTACAGAGAGCAAATGCAGTGATTATTATTAAATGTAACCGTCAGATATATTCTACCCACGAGGTTACAAAGAGAAAATGCAAAGATTATTATTATCGTAACCTTCAGGCATGTTCTACCCACGAGGTTACAGAGAGCAAATGCAGTGATTATTATTAACGTAACCTTCAGGTATGTTCTACCCACGAGGTTACAGAGAGCCTGCAAATGCAGTGACAATTATTAGATTTTAGTGCAACTATCAGGTTGAGTTCCTCCATTAAAAGAGTTTTTTGCTAGGGTTAAACAAGTTTGGCTTTCATGAGTTTCAAGGTGCAAGAAATTATCAGTATAATTATAGCACACAAACATTGTCATCTAATTTTTCGCACGTAGCCGGAATAAGCCAAGAAATGAAGCATATATAACGAAAAATCGTTCTCAGATGATCTCCATATTAAATAAATTATACTAAACGTTGCGAAAGAAATTATTGTTCGTATCCGTCTTATCCATCGTAAAAGCGAGGGGTCATCGCATGACATCCGGTATATTAAACAGAGGTAATACTCACGGGTTTCACGAGTTGTACGCACTATTTTTCTCCGAGAAACAAATTTAAACTTCAATTCTTACCTTACAGTAGTCCGTTCTTTTACCTTGCATTCGACAACAAATCTGTTAAAGGCGAACAAAGCGATTCCGGCACTCTTCTTTATGATGAGTAGCAAGCCGCAGGAACTGAAGCCGCTTGACTGAAGTAAAATCCACCGATATGCACGGCATTCTCACTACAAATACAAACAAACGTTGCGGGGAAAAAAAGACGAGGAGGAAAAAATGCCAGATCTTCGCCTTGGCAATGTATTCCAGCTACCATGCCGGCGTATCTCCAGAAGGTGGACTCGAAGTGAGACAAACCTTGTGAATTTTTTTAGACGCCCTTTGCGCGCAAACTAATTTATTCTGGCGCGAAATGAAGATTAACAATAGGTATACTGAAATCTAATCCACGACAAGAAGATTTTCGCACTGTAGCGCGACATATTAAATGCCTATTTTTACAAGTACGCGGAGAAAGTGGTCCACTAGTTTAACTTTTTTAAGATGAATTTACTCCACAAAGGCAAAATGAATGTTTTATCTCTACGTTGTTTACGTGCCGGATTAGAAGGCAGAAGTAAATTCATCATACAGACCCCATCAAAATGAAAGTACACGAATGAAACGGAATAAGTCTGGAACGGTTTAGTTTCTACTCGGCAGCTTCTTTGCTTTTATAACAAAAATTTAATGTTGCAGTCTGTTTTAAACGTTGGCATATCAACGCGTACAGTCACTGAATGAAAACAACAGTCACGATCACGTTCTTCGAAACCGACCAGACGC
Organism: Porites lobata; assembly: GCA_942486035.1. Taxonomy (NCBI): domain Eukaryota; kingdom Metazoa; phylum Cnidaria; class Anthozoa; order Scleractinia; family Poritidae; genus Porites; species Porites lobata. The sequence goes on along the minus strand of CALNXK010000658.1, from coordinate 60,216 downwards.
GCGCGACCTACCACTGTTATGGCAAGCAATTATCCTGAAGGTGTTAATGTTCCCGTGACAGTCTTCGCACTGAAGGTGTAAATGGTAAACCGAACGGTCGCTTTGATCATCAGAAAGACCTGTCAACTTTGATGATTTAACTGAGTAAATTACGGGACAGAAATTTTACTCCTTGCGGCTCCTCGTGTTTTAAGATAAAAACTAGGTACCTGAGACAAGACAAGAGAAGACAATGATTTATGTGTAATTTGACTGCAAGTATGGTCATTCATTTGCATTACAATCAGTCACAAAAAGATGTCACATGATGGGCCATGATGTGATGTCTAATCTGTTGGAAACTGGTCATTGATACCTAAAGTGTGTTTCGTGAAAATTACCTCAAAGTGCTTTTACTGTTAAGGTAAATGGTGGATACCTGTTCGGAGCCCACAGACCGCCCCCTTGGGCTAATCTGTTGGATCTACAGTGGAAAACTTATGATGTAAGCATTTAAGTGAAACATCGGGTAATTAATTCTTTCACAGAGAACAATCAGTTGCTCATTTACTTACTATAAATTCACTGAATTATGCGTTGAAACATCCTTAGGAGAAAAAAATTCAAAACAATTAATGTGCCACTGCATTGGAGCAGTGTAAAAGTGTAGACTGCGGACTGGCTGCGGACTATTGTTTTTAGGGCTAGAAAACAATGGGACTATTGTTCTCATGTTCACATTAGCCTGGTGAAAAAAATAGTCCTCAGTCTGCGTTTTACACTGTCCCCACTGCATTACCATCTTTTTCATTAGGTCTCAGAACGCAGTGAGTGTCGAGCAAAGGAGAAATACAGGAGTCACTAATACGCCAAATCATTGGTCTTCCATGCTATGCAAGAGGCAATATCAACGTGTGTCGATATCAAGACTTTCTGAAGAATTTAAAGAAGTGGAAGAATTCTTCAAAAAGTCCATCAATCGGAGTGTGGTAATTGTTGGAATTGAACGAGTGCAAAACCCTTTCATGTGGGAAAAGTACCAAAGGTACTACTGAACAAATGCATTAAACGTAAGGCATTAAATGCTACGTCACCAATAAACGTTTTCGTGGCTTATTACAACCCTAAAGGTGTGAAGAAACTCTAATTGTCCCTAAAACACAGCGAAGACAATATCAAAACATAAGGATCACGAGGGCTTTAATTGAGTGCCCCACCGAATTCCGCGAGGGTGCGTGAGGCACGTTTTTCTAGTATGGGCTAGTTCTTAGTGATAAATAGTGTTTGTCAATCGATACATCGTTATTTTAAAGGAGATGGGGTAGTGGGGGATTATTTAAAAGGCGCGGGCTTAATAGATTATTAATGGTATTTAACTAACCTCTTTTTTTTAAACAGCTTCTTAAAAAATTTTCCCAAAATTACGATGTACTTAAAAGCTGGGTTGTTTTATATTTGTATATGCATAATTCACATTTTATCTTGTTTTGTATTTTTAGTTTGTCGAACGTTTTTAACATGAGCCTCTGGCTCAACATGAATCAATATTAAAGCGAATGACAGAATTTCAAGGCCAAAAACAAAAGTTGACTTTGATTACTGTATTTTATTCAGGAAAAAGGAAAACATGGCAGCAGCGAGGATTGGCTCTACCAAGGGACGGTTTGTTAACGAGAGGCAATTGTTTCATGGAACTAACCCTGAAATCGTAGAAGCTATCTGTAAACAGAACTTTGACTGGCGTCTTCATGGGAAGAACGCAACTGTTTACGGAGAAGGAAGCTATTTTGCATTAAACTCCTCGTACAGCGATAGTTACGCCAAGGAAGATTCCAAAGGGTCTAAGTTCATGTTCGTGGCCAAGGTCCTCGTTGGGTCTTACACTAAGGGCCAATCCAGTTATCGAAGGCCACCGTCAAAGGAGCCCTCGAACCCCGCAAGTGATCTGTACGATTCCTGTGTTGATGACCAGTCATCTCCAAACATTTTCGTCGTTTTTGATACTGATCAGTTCTATCCGGAGTACATAATCGAGTACACTACTGCTCGAGGCGGTCATCAGCAGCCTGCGGGACCCGCGAGACCTACAAGACCTGTGGCAAGAGCACCAGCTCCAACGCCTAGACGCTCACCAGCAGCAAAGGTAGTGGCAACTAAAGCGCATTACAAAGTTAGCAGCCCATCCATTAGCCCATCCACCAGTTACCAGACGAGCACAACCTCGAGTGTGCGTTCGCGTGTTCAAGCACCTGGTACAGGCGGATACACTTCCATATCCAGCGCAACATCTGCAAATTATTATCATTCACCCGTAGCAGGAGTGAGCCCATATACCAGCGCATCAATCCAAAATCAGTCTCCTCCCACGGCTGCTACTTCTACTTCATATGCGTACTCTGGCGGGTCAAGCAATCATTCGGTTTCACCTTCCTTATCTCGGTCATCCAGTCAAGCCTATAAGCCCAAAAAGCACAAGGGTTCTTCAAAAAATAAGAAATGTTTAGTTATGTAATTTCTTCCATTGTTTTTGTTGATTTTGTTGCAGCAGCGTTGAAAGAAGAAGAAAGTTTTAAAAACTATCACAAATGTTAAATCGTATCACCCCAAACTAATGCTTGAACGCAAGGTTGTAGACTAGGGAAATGTTTGGGCAGTTAATTATAATAAGCTCATACACTATGAACGTTCTAAATTAGAAGAATCAACTAATAAATTTTTCTCTGAGAAGATTATCCAAAAGGGACTCACTGTTACATATTATCTTGAAAAGCAGTAATGTATATTGTTATGAGGTTAAGGTACGAAACTAAATTAACTGAAAAGTATAGGAGTGAAGGGGTAAATGTACTTTAAAAGACTGTGCTGGTGCGATTATATAGAGAATGCTTATTTATGACTGATCATATCGTAGAAATGTCACCCGTTCAAGTCCCAGCTATTTTGCTTTGACTAGGAAAACTGATTTTTTTTATTCTGTTTAATTTTTCACTGACAAGAGGTCGGTTCCACTTTGGGGTTCGGCTCCAAAGAAAATGAGTAACCAATTACAACTGTAAAATAAAGGAGTCAAAATAAATTCTCTTGCGGCCAAAAAATCCGCCTTGCAGGCCTTTCTAGCCTTTCTAGATGTGAAAAATTTGACTGCCGTTTGAACGGAAAAAATGCCACTAAGTACGGCCAGGGAAGCTACTTCGCAGCGAATGCCTCGTATAGCGACGCCTTCGCTAGAATAGATTCTCGTTTACGTCAGTTCATGTTTCTGGGCAAGGTTTGATGGGTTCCTATACTATTGGCCGTTCCAGTTATCGAAGGCTACCGTTAAAGAACCCTCTGGATCCTGTAAGTGATTTGTACGACTCGTGCGTTGACAGCATAGCTAATCCAACAATCTTTGTTGTGTTTGACACCGATCAGTTCTATCCCGAGTACGTCATTCAATATTCAACGAAGCGCCAAGCACGGACGGTTACTGCTAGTGCCTATGCCCTACCACAACCCTATGCAGCGCCCTCATCAAACCTCCAACCGCAGCAAGGCATTCGAACTGCTTATCTTACTTCCCAACACTCAGTTACAGCACCTTCGCTACCAGCTCCCCCGAGATCGCAACCATTAAGGAGCACTTCGACGTACCCTTCAATACTGACTAGCGCTGTTTCAGCATCTATTCCAAATGGATCTGGTACAAGAAGCAGTTCATTCCGCGTAACCGCCGCCGGTTCAGCTGTACCTATGCCACAAAAAACAACTCGTGTCGCTACAACATCCAATCGGCATAGAGGGCTTGTCACCCGCGGTGGCCATAGCTCCACCACATCGGCTAGTAGCTCGCCAAGTAGCTCAAATCCTTTGAGTACAACAACTATTGCCAGGAGCAATACTGTCCGAAATTTAAACCACACAAGGGTTAGTTCAATTCATGGCGTCACACCTACACGCCAAGGTGGATCTGATGAACAACGTTTTAGCCAATCAAGTGCTTTTAATAGTACTCATTCTACGCCTTTTGATGCAAAAGGCTCAGTAACGACCGACCCACCCACGAAGAAAAAAGATTGTCTAATAATGTAATGATTTTAAAATGACCAGTTTAGTAGGCGCACTCTGATTGGCCTAGTGTTTGCATGAGAGCATGTAATCACAGTTGTGACGACACGATCTGTTACTGCCAAATATTTTCTGGTTTTTCGTATTTCCTTTCGAACCCTTTTTAGTTTCGTTTGCGTTATTATCTTATAGTATTTGTGGTTTTCGCCGCGGATGTACCTGCTTACGTATGATTTACAAACAAAGAAGTCTATTATCCTTTGTATTAATTAGTATTGCCGAACGTGCTCAAGAAACTTTTTTCAGTTCTAGTCAACGTGTCATAGTGTTAAGATCAAAGTAAGGCTCAACGTCAACGCTGTGAAATCCCTAAAGCGGACACAGAAGTAATGTCTTTTCACTTTGTGCATGATATGTTACGTTTTATATAGCCTTTTTGCATCGTATATCCAAAGTTTGTTTTCGTAGTTTTAAGGTAGTTTCTAGTTAATCTAACTATAGTTTTCGCTGTATTTATTTCTTAGTTTTCGAAACCGCTTTGTATATCGTTTTCTTCGTTTACACCGCCTGATCATCGCTTCTCTTCGCATCGCTTCTTTTCAGCATTGTTGACGTCTCATCGCTTCGCTTCAATAAACTTTGTTTACATCCTTATCGTCGTGAGCATCATTATTGTAGCGAAAGTTCTTAAAGCGCGTCAAGAATTTTCTGTCTTAACGTGGGATTAAACGATCGTCCTGTGAGTAACGTTTTTGTGCTCACACGATCTTTTCAGTGCGCACGCTAATCACGCAACAAGGATTTTGAAAAAAGGATTTTGAGCTTACATTTGTTTTTTTGCCTATAAATTTGATGCGTGAAACTGAAAATATATACATCAGAACTTCGTACACAACCCAACACAACAGTAAGAATTTCTCTCTTATTCAGAGCTCGCAACGAAACGTTTTGCTTATTTATTGACTCAGTCGACTATTGTTGTTTTATAGAAGCCATAAAAATTGTTGGCCGTGTTTTAATAGCCTTGTAAAAACACTTGAGGCCGGCTTCTAGAATTCTACAAGTCTGAGACAATTTTAAATAGGTACAAAATTGCTAATAATAGAAATTAACACAGAAGGCAATTTTATATACGGTAAAGGGGGTCAGTGTCCATTTTCTTTTAAAGAAGTCTTTGTTACTGAGTATTCTTTTTGTTTCAGATTTAGTGGTTGTTTTAGCTTTATATATCAGTAAATGTTTAGAAGGATTTGTTTTCTGACTCCTTCACAACTATTTTTCAAAAAGCACATTTTCTAAGGAAAGACGAATTCGTTGATGGAAATACCGTAAAATTCCGAAAATAAGTCCTGGGGCTTATATGTTCCAATGGTCCTTTTTGAGGGGCTTATATATCCCATAATCGGATAGGTTTATACTGGGAGGGAAATATGCTTCTCAAAATTCATTGGGATAGCTTATTCGTAGGGAAATTTATGTTAGTAATAATTTGCAGCAGGTTTTTACTGAAACTCGCCTTGTGGATGTAGACCATGCAAGTAGTTTGTCGATATGGACCGAGGACTGAAGACTGTCATTACGCAAGCAGCAATATACTGTTACACGTTTTGACTGCAATGATTTGGCACACGTAATAGTTCTTTGGCAGATGCAAAAATTTAGTTTTTGCTTTGTTTTATTGTGAATTTGAGGGCAATTTCCGAGTACAAACCTCCGGGGGTTTGTATTTGAAGGGACCAGCGATTTATCGGAGGGTTTTTTGCGTTACGAGTTTGGGTGGGCATATATTTGGAGGGGCTCATACATGTAGGAGCTTATTTTCGGAGTTTTAAGGAAATTAGGAACCAATACAATTCAAATTAAATCCGAAATGGGTTAGATCATAAGAGGTGATAGAACAAATGAGTTGATGATCCTGGTTGGTCTTCGCAGAGAGTTTATGAATCAACTGTTTTAAAATCTAAGTATTTTGTAACAAAGAGTTGAGTAAAGTAGTTTGTACTGGAAGGTTCGTCGATTTAACAACAATATAGAGTATCAACTTGAAATTTTGCCTCAGGAAGTCGCTGGTAAAATTAAAGTTAATCTGTATCTTATGAATAATATTGGGCGGTCTGTCTTTTTCTGTGATAACTATCTATTAAGGATGACCCCAAATATAAGCCGGACTTTCGACAGGGAACAGGCGTGGTTGTGAAATGTTTTGCAATTAAGGGGAGGGAAAATTTAGGGGCCACGGTTAACCTTGACCGATTTGCTCAAAATAGTCATTCTTTATTCAAGAAAACAAAGCTGATTCGAGTTGTATAAAGTTGCAGTCAGCCTAATACCTTTTCCTTAAAGTGTACCGACGTTTTGCAGTTTGTTCTAAGAACGCGAAATGTTGGTATTAACTTCCTCTATAGAATGAGTCACTCAGTCTCTTGATTGAGGCCATGTCCACACGATTCCGCACATTTTTTATCCAGATTCATGTGGACGGGGTCTTAAACTGCTCTGAGAGCGGTTTCAAAACAATGCGGTTTCGGTGACCGGATTCACAGGTTTCTGGATAGAAGGTCCGGGGGATACTCCCTATGATGGCCTATACGGCGAGGTTCCCCCCGAAAGGGGTATCTTTTTCAGGCTTCAGGCATATGATAGGCTAGGGATTTCACTAGTTGAAGTATATAAAAGGGAAGGGAAATTTTGGGTCTGTGAAAGGGCCCAAAAGGGCTAACAGATGAATTGTATGGCTTTATAAAGTCGAGAAAACGTTCTATTTAACAATTATTCCTCGAGCCCAAATGGGCTCTGAGTCAATAGCCCATTCGGCCTTCGGCCTCGTGGGCTATTGACTAAGAGGCCATAAGGACGAGAGGAATAATTGTTTTAGTAAAATCCGGCTAGTTGGTCAAAAATATCGAGACAAAACAACTTAAAGCAAGACTTAAATCCCTTTTTTGCGGCCAAAAAGCCGACTCTTTTCGCTACTAGTAGGCTATAACATATAGCCTAGTAGTATCTCAACCAATCAGAACGCAGCATTGGTAATAGACCACTAGCTGGATTTTACTGATTTATGATAGTGCATTTACAGCAGTTAAAAGGGATGCAAAGTTCTGAACTAGGTATGTGAAAGGGGTACCATTTGTCAATGGAAGATATACGAAAGAGGCATCTCTTTCGAAAAAAAAAAGAATGGTATGTGAAGGGGTAAGGGGTTGAACCCTCAGGGCGGAGCCTCCCTGTATAAATCTTGTTGAGTACCCTTCACCCCGGGACAGAAGACCGATTCGTATAAAAAAGGTTTTACTTTTTCAAAAGTATCCGGATTCGAGTGGACGTAGCCTGATATCTATAATGCGAAACTGCCTCTGCTGCAACTAGAACTTGACAGATTCTCTTACTAACAAAGTACGTGATTCTCACTTATGCTGCTAACTTTTTAATTTTATGTCCTTGAATTCAACTAGCATAATATTGACCGATTCAAAGTCATTCTTTTTCAAGCCAACAAAGCTGATTCCGGTTGTAAGTTGCAGCCAACCCAATACCTTTTCTCTAAAGTCTACTGACTCTTTCCAGTTTGTTCTAAGAACGTGAAATGTGTATAACATACTTACATTTTAGAAAGTTATGACTTCTATGGCGTGCCCATTGTTCTATAAAATTAGCCATTCAGTCTACGAAACTGCCTGGGTTGCGACTATTATTAATTCAGTATCTTACTAACAAGGTACGTAATTCTCACTTACTGCTGACTTTTTAGGTCCTCAGTGAAGTTAATGAGCAGAAATTATTTACGTGGACTGATTTGCGATTTCATTAATGTCCTCAGTTTCCATGCAGAATAATCTTAACCAATTAGCCATTCTTTGCTCAAGAAAAAAGGCTGATTCTGGTTGTAAGTTACCGTCCGCCCATTTCCTTTTCTTTAAAGTCTCCCGTCTCATTCCAATATGTTCTAAGAACGTGAAGTGCACTAACGTACTTTCATTTTAGGACGTTCTTACTTCCTGGGCGTGCATGCTAAGAGAAATTGAAAACAATGCTTATGCAAAAATTTGGACGGACAACAAAGAGTATTATGGTATTTTTATTGTGCGATAAAATGAGCCACGTACTCACCAACTCATTGATTGTAGTCTACAAAGCCACTTGCTGCAACTACGCTCGTCAGATACTCATTTATCAACTTACAGAGAAGCCGTGATACGTAAGTACTCAGAAATAAGACCTTTGTGAAAAAATAGATGAGGATCTTAATCTAATTCTGTAGACCGAAAAGTCCACTAAGACCTCTTTACTCTCTGTTATTGTGCGCGAAATTTTACAATTTATTCCGGGTTTTTTGTTCAAGTTTGCTGGCTGAAATTATGTTCGATTTTATGATACAGACTTGTTCGCCTTTGAAAAAGCCAAAAGAAATTCTCAAATTCCTACATGCATACTACAGAGCGCAGTTCTTCTGCTTCGTATAATTGCTTTGTAGACTTTGTAGGTCAGTCATCACGGATATAGGAAAACGTTTTCTTATTTACAATTTTTTTTAATTATTTTTATTTTTTCGTACTATTTCAAAAACGAGTGTGAGGGTTTCATCAGGTTTCCAAAAGCGAGAAAACATTTGAGACAACGTTTGGAAACCTGATGAAACCCGAAGCACGAGTTTTTGAAATTACTTCTCCAACAAAGAAAATTAGTCGAAATTATAATTTTAATAAGATTTCTGAATTCAAACACATCAGTTATTTGAGACGTGGAATGTCAGGACCTGTCACCTACTTGGTTCTTCCTGGTGTGTTGCATTGGCATTCAATGCCACGTCAGTGTTACTTGGCTTACATGTATTTGTGACTCCCATAAGCAAACACGTTGCTTCGCAATACAGGTGACAGGGTAGAGATTTTAATAGACGTCTTGAAACTTGTGAAGAAGAAGAAACGTGTGTGGCCGGTGCTATACCTAAGTGTACCCGATATAAAAACAAATGGGCGGCTGGCATTTTTGATAATTTGCAAAGAGCTCGATTTCTTAAAGTTGCAACGTTGTAACCGGGTGGTCTCTTTAATAAGGGACCTTACGAAAACTACGCCGGCGAGGGCAACGGGAACTTCAAAAAAAGCAATAGGTTTAATCAGCAAAATAACAACCCCGCACGTGCATTATTTTTTGTAAATTTCTTTGCCGTTCCTGCACAACTACGACGTGAAATGACCAAATTGTAAGTTTACTTGAGCACGGGAACGGCAAGGCGATAAATTCTACCATCTCTGTCTGAACTCGCTACCATCTCTCTTCGCTCCAACTTAAAATCTCTTCTTTTAGGTAACAGTCGACATGGGATAATCGTAATAGGTTTGAAAGGACGCGAAATCTATTTTTCAGCGACGTTTACGTTTTCATGGACGTCGCCGATGTTGGATCGTAAGGTCCTTATTAATTATGATCTGCACAAAGTTCAGTCCTTGGAAGTTTCGTTAGTTCAAATGGGTGCTTTAAGCCTTAATTACTGGCTGACGTGAGTCTATCCAAGAAGTTGCCAAACCGTCAAAGGAAAGATATTCAGCCAAAACAATTTACCAGAGTGTGTGAAAAGCTGTGAAATATGTCGTTCCATCGAGGAAAAGAATGAGAAGTTGGATTTTAATCCTGTCGATCGATGCTTCCGACAAAAGGTGCAGTGGTGTTGCTTTATGTGGCACTTGTCATTATTTATTTTGATACTTTGATACTGTTACATTTAATGTTAGCAGTAAATAAGCTTGCTCTGAAGTGTACATTGCAACTCTGTAATCAAATGAAGTTTTTCATCTTCGTGCGTTCGTCTTGCTCTTTGAATATGCAGATTAAAAAACATTTTATACACGGGTTTGAAATCGTCTCCAAACACATGTGGTTTTCAACTTGTTTTTCATTGGGTTTCTAAACTCATCCACCTGGCCAGAATGAGGCGTTCTGGTTGGGTAACAACATTATGAATAATTAATAATCGTTATGTAATCGTTATGTACATGCCTTGTTTTTTGTTTTTTGTTTTATGTTAGTTTAAACTCTATTTACTGTATTGTAGTGTCTTCACTGTTATTTAGTCCATCTATATATAATTCTTGTTTTGTAATATGTCTTCAGCTCCCCCCGCCTCGATTAGTTCATAAGCTATTTGCGGGTGGGAAAGTAATGTAATTAGTTATTTTCCAATTTTCAATAAAATTTGTTGTTGTTGTTGTTTGTTGTTGTTGTTGTTGTATGAGTTTGAGAAATGCATCTCACGACTGGCATATCGTTCACAGTTCAGTGACGGCATCTATTTTTTTTTTGTACAGCTATATTTCGAGAAAGGTTGTCGGGAAAAAAGCACGCGACAATCCCAAATGTTATTGTGGGTTTTTCGAGTTCACTGTTCTTCAAAGACATTTAAAAGAATGACACGAGAGGCCATGGACATACGTTTGCGAGTGCTAGAGGAAAGCAATAAAAGTAGGTTCGACACCTACAGTGTCAGGAACTGTATATTGATCATATGCCATATTACCTGTCGGGATTGTCACGTGCACATTTTTTCCGACAACCTTTCTGGAACTGAATAGCAGTGTATAATTAGAATCGCAAGACACAGCCGTGAATATTAGCCGCTCACGTTTTACGGAAAACCCCCAGCTTGCTATGGTGATATAAGGACAAAGAACTATTTTCTTTTGCTTGATATTAAATAAGTACAAACAAATCTCAAATCATATCATTTGGCTCTTATCTGTTTCTGTTCCTTGGTATTGCGACGTCTACTATGATCTAATGCATTTATAAGACTTATATAGCCGAGTTAATACGTTTAAAATGTCGAATTTGGTAAAAAGTATGATAATTTAAGGATCTGCCTTTACGAATTTAATGCCTAAAATGTCCGAAGACCACTTTCCCGGTCTGTCAGGAAGCGATGTGGCAAGTTTATTGCAATGTTATTACATTATCAGTGTAACAAAAGTGCTAAATCTTGAGTACGTTTACCACCACTTCATAAATCTGACTGCCCGAGATTGAAAAAGGCACCAGTAAAAATGTTTAGGTCGTTATATTATAACTGAGATAGTAAATGCCTCGGATACGGTGGCTGATATGGACAAAACATTTAGACACAAACGAGAACAGAAAACACAATCACAAAACCTCAAAAAAGAACCAAAAAAACTAAAAACAGAATCGCAGAACTTAACACTGAAACACATTATGGTGTTCCCGTTAAAAATTATTCTGATGCTGTATGAACGCAGTCTAAATCCCGGGGGAAGATACTTTAGGAATTTTTGGGTGGGGATGTGCCGCTGGGACCCGGGAACGTTTAGCCTTTACCAGAGCTAGTTCAAGTGAATTTTGCTACCCTATACTAGACTAAACTCCCCAAATCCCACCCTATCCTAGAGTAGCTGTTTTCCAGAAACAACTGAGGTCACTAGCACAGTCCAGCCAAAACAAAACCGATTTGACTTTTTTATATTTTTGAGTGGCAATTCCCGGTTTCCCAAGTCTAGACTGAAATCTTCAGCCAATTGATCAGTTTAATTGGAAAATGATAACCTCTTCTAGACCCAAACTCTCTGATTTATATACCCTATCCCAGAGTTAATTGCTTGAAAACCATACCCTTCACAGCGGCACATATATGGTAGTACCATCCCCTACGGGCCTAAATCAAAGAATAACCGGGCTCAGTGTTGCTACTTCAGTATACGAGTAATGCAAAATTACAGTGTTAGTACGGGGTAATCTTAGCAAAATTTGTAGAAAATGCACAAGTGGCCGGAATGTTTTATATTTTTGCTCGTTTTCATTTTTCAGAATGGATCTACTTGTCTTCTTTATGGTTTGTGGAGTAGCTCTGCTTGGCTCTTGTACCAGTGGAAATGTAGAATGGCCCCCTGCTGCCTATAAGAGAGTCGTTGAATGTATTCCCAAGGGAAAACCACCAACGCCCTCAGTGCCGTATAACGTAGCATTTTGTCTTGCTTTAAAGGTTTTACGGAATTTTTTGCATATATACTTTATAAGTGTTTAATCAACGAAGCAGCCCGTTGAGGTACAAGGTGTCAATACTGAAAACGTTCCGAGAATATCCGGTTTCCAATGTAAAAAGAATCGAGGATGCTTGTCGTCTCGCATAAGTGGGGTTAAAGCTTGATCGTATTTTTGATCTCACTTTTTTACGTGCTCGGGGAAAAACGTCAATATTTTTAGCCGTTAAAATCTCGTTTAGAGTTGAAAGCAAAGAAATGTGTCGAAACATGAAGTCTATTTTTACTATTTTGGGTATTTGTCAGTGGTCAAAAACATTTTGAGCCGCGCCCAGAAAAGTTTTCTGGCGTTTGATTAAAAATTTCCGACGAGTATTCCCATTTGTTCCCTGAGGGAATCGTCCTCCAACCCCCTGCCCCCCCCTCCTTTTTGCACGGGTAAAAATGCCCGCGTGGCTGAACCCGACTGCCCTCGGCAGATACTGCAGGAGAGAACTTCACCACGGAAAGGAAAAAGAAAGGAAAGGAAAAGATACAACAAACGAACAAACAAAACAAACAAAAGAAATGATTTTCCCTTTAATATAAGGCTTGCAACCAAAACAATTAACGTTTTTATTTTCATGTCTAAACCAGATGGATTCCGAATGTCTACTAAAGCCATTAATAAATGCCACATGTTACCGCGAAGTATTTGACTTTTATCGTGCGTACAACCTGGAACGGATTTATCTTACCCGAAAATCTGACTTTTGTCCGAAGCCACTTCCTTACGAGGAATTAAGGGAGCTTGTCCGTGAATCTGGTAAGTCATGATCTTAAATAATAGCGTGGTTTACTCAGTACAAACCTTTGCTGGATACAGAATTCTACTCAACATGTAAATAAAACCGACTGGTTCCTTCTTGCTGGGTCACTAATCTAGAGATGCTAGAGCCAGAAGTCTCTTGAAATATTTTCAAAAACCCAACTGAATGCAAGGCTGGCAATACCGTAACGGCAAAGGGCTGATTTCTTTGGGGCCAATATTTCGGAGAGTGGTTTACGTTTTCGGGAAGTGGGGAAGGGCACACTCCCATGTTTTTTTTCTTTTAGAAAGTCATATAGTTATGTACGTCACCTTAAGGTTATAATGTTGCCCTTGAATCAAAACTAGTGCGTTGATTTTATTTACGTTTTGAGGTCAAGAAATGGGAAACGGGTTTCTAGATCCTCCCCTTTATCAAGCTCACATTCAAGTGGTTCCTAGCTTGAACTTAAAGCTATCTATCAAGTTTCGCGTCTTTAACTGAATATATACTTCTTGAGTACTGTATAATACCGCAAATGATCCCCAACCGCAAATGATCCCGAGACCGCAAATGATCCCCAAAATGGACCGCAAATGATCCTCGACCGCAAGTGATCCCCAAAGTGGACCGCAAATGATCCCGAAAGAAAAATAGGAATGGCTTAGACTCGAGTTAGCGGATCGTCGTGACACTTTTATTATTAATACAAAAAAGTAAGATTAAACGCTAAATTTCAGTTCTTAAATAAATACGTATATTCATGAATAAAAACTAAATGAAAAAAATCATTCAAGTGTAAAACGAAGTCGGTAGGCAACACACGACCTTTAGCTCATGCCAAAATGCTGCTTGTTCCAATGAATTTTTTCTCTGGCGGGTAGATTATACCTGAAGGAAAACGTTTTGACTGAGCAAATGTGATTTTTGCCACTTATTTCATACTGAGAGGTCATGACACGCATTTTCTGCGGTTATTGGTGTTTGTGGTCGGCATGATTTGCTGGATTTGTCCTTTAATGCAAGAGCATTTCTTTGACCTCTTTTGAAATGCAATGCTTCTCATTCCGGCTAAATAAGGGTTTTAGGTTGTTTAATTTTCTTTAAAGTGCCTCATGGATCCGAACAATTATAAGCGACTTTCTTTTAGTCCGTGAATGTGACGATTCCTATGATGTTTTGTCACGCGATAACTACCGCTTGCCTCGCTTTTGCGTTCCTCATTACCAGGTTTAGATTCCTGGTAACTGTCTACAGCAAAGGCAAAAAAATGGATATAGATATAAGCGTCAATATAACTATTCACAACATGTTCATGAGCTGTAGGCAAGTTGCTCTTTCAAAATAAACCGAAAACTGTGGACATTGATAAGTTCGGTGGCATTTTGACGTGTGTTTCTTTCAAATCATGTCTTGTTTTTTAACGGGCACTCCCAGGCCTGGGGCACTCATAAGTTACGAACCAATGTCCTGCTGTTTATCACGTAAAATTAACACTTCAGAGAAAAATCAAAACTAAATATCTGAAAATTAATTCGACGCTTCTAAAAGGATCAGTAAAGTCAATAAAGCTCTTGTTATGTAGAGGGTGCCCGGCTTTCTATTCCTCAGTAGACAAGTTGAGCTTGGGCGTTAAAATAATAGAGTTTTTTCTGCGTAACGTCCTGCCTGTCTTAAATTTTCAGCGACGAAACAGTTCTTGAAAGAAAATTGAAGCAATTGACAAAGGAAGAAGTATACGGTTGATACCATATCCTTTTCAGATTTATTCTACTTTTTTTTTCGCCTTGTATAAATTGACCTGAGATGTAGCGTCCTCCTTCCCTTTTTCCTTAGAAGGCGAGAGAAAAAGGTTCCTTTTTTTATAATCAGTCCCATAAAATTCATTCCATTCCTCAAGTTTTCACGGGATCATTTGCGGTCAACTTTGGGGATCACTTGCGGTCGAGGATCATTTGCGGTCCATTTTGGGGATCATTTGCGGTACTGTACAGTACTCTCTGACGGGTTGACTCATCCCTATATGTCAATTGGCTTTCTTTTTTTAATAGGTATCATGGAGAAAGAAAATCTCCCTAGTATTGGTAAGCATGCATGCAAAGCCAAATTAGCCCAGTTGGAATGTTGTAATAATACTTCTAAAGCGGCCTGTAAGTCATTTGCTTGGGCACATATAGTTTTTTATTACTTATCCAGGGTGAGGTAGACTGCGAGAAGTCTGTTATTTTCTTTTGAGCCACGATAGATGGCGAGCATGGTAAATCGCGAGCACGCGGGAGGAACGAGGGCGAAGCCTAAGCGAAGATTTTTCAATTTCATTTTTCCTCTCTATGACCCAAACTCTCCTCCTTATGCTTGTAACCAACTGTATTCCCATGTCATAGATCGTGAAAATAAATCGTGAAAAAACGATTTTCGACGTTTTATATAGCAAACAGGCCTTTCTAAACAAGAAAAACATCGGTTTCAAAAACCCACAAAATTGGCATTTTTGCAAAGGGGTTAGTCCATAGTTTTGGTCAAAAATTGGAAATTTTGAGAACGTTTCGTTTTATGCAAAATACACCAAGAAAAAGTATTTGGTGACGTTGTCGTTAGAAAACAAGCCTTTCTAGACAATATAAACATGGATTCAAAAAGAAGGCAAAATTGGCATTTTTGCAAAGGGGATAGTCCATGATTTTGGACAAAAAGTTGAAGTTTTTTCATCTTTTGTATTTATCAAAAATAGATCGAGAAAAAGTGTTTGCTGACGTTCTAGATAAAAAAGAAGCCTTTAAAGACTATAAAAACAACTGTTTACGAAAAACGGAAAATTAGAATTTTTCCAAAGGGGTTAGTCCATCGTTTTGATCAAAAATTAGAGATTTCTTTAACTTTGATTTTTATGCAAAATAGACCAAGAAAAAGTATCTGGGAATGTTCTAGTTAGAAAAAGTTTCTATAATCCTTTGTAACCCCCTGTAACCCCTTGTCACCCCCTGTCGCCCCTTGTAACCGCTTGTAACCCCCTGTAACCCCTTGTAACCCCTTGTAACCCCTTGTAACCCACTGTAACCCCTTGTAACCCCCTGTATTCCCATGTCATAGATCGTGAAAATAAATCGTGAAAAAACGATTTTCGACGTTTTATATAGCAAACAAGCCTTTCTGAACAAGAAAAACATCGGTTTCAAAAACCCACAAAATTGGCATTTTTGCAAAGGGGTTAGTCCATGGTTTTGTTCAAAAATTGGAAATTTTGTGAACGTTTCGTTTTATGCAAAATACACCCAGAAAAAGTATTTGGTGACGTTCCCGTTAGAAAACAAGCCTTTCTAGACAATATAAACATGGATTTAAAAAGAAGGCAAAATTGGCATTTTTGCAAAGGGGATAGTCCGTGATTTTGGTCAAAAAGTTGAAGTTCTTTCATCTTTTGTATTTATCAAAAATAGATCGAGAAAAAGTGTTTGCTGACGTTCTAGATAAAAAAGAAGCCTTTAAAGACTATAAGAAAACCTGTTTACGAAAAACGCAAAATTAGAATTTTTCCAAAGGGGTTAGTCCATCGTTTTGATCAAAAATTAGAGATTTCTTTAACTTTGATTTTTATGCAAAATAGACCAAGAAAAAGTATCTGGGAACGTTCTATTTAGAAAAACGTTTCTATAATCCTTTGTAACCCCCCGTAGCCGGTTTTAGTAATCGGTTTCAAAAACCCAGAAAATTGGCATTTTTGTAAAAGGGTTAGTCCATGGTTTTGGTCAAAAATTGGAAATTTTGTGAACGTTTCGTTTTATGCAAAATACACCAAGAAAAAGTATTTGGTGACGTTCCCGTTAGAAAACAAGCCTTTGTAGACAATGTAAACATGGATTTAAAAAGAAGGCAAAATTGGCATTTTTGCAATGGGGATAGTCCATGATTTTGGTCAAAAAGTTGAAGTTTTTTCATCTTTTGTATCTATCAAAAATAGATCGAGAAAAAGTGTTTGCTGACGTTCTAGATAAAAAAAAAGCCTTTAAAGACTATAAAAAAACCTGTTTACGAAAAACACAAAATTAAAATTTTTCCAAAGTGGATAGTGCATCGTTTAGATCAAAAATTAGAGATTTCTTTAACTTTGATTTTTATGCAAAATAGACCAAGAAAAAGTATCTGGGAACGTTCTAGTTAGAAAAAAGTTTCTATAATCCTTTGTAACCCCCTGTAACCCCTTATCTCCCCCTGTCGCCCCTTGTAACCCCTTGTAACCCCCTGTAACCCCTTGTAACCCCTTGTAACCCCTTGTATCCCCCTGTATTCCCATGTCATAGATAGTGAAAATAAATCGTGAAAAAACGATTTTCGACGTTTTATATAGCAAACAAGACTTTCTGAACAAGAAAAACATCGGTTTCAAAAACCCACAAAATTGGCATTTTTGCAAAGGGGTTAGTCCATGGTTTCGGTGAAAAATTGGAAATTTTGTGAACGTTTCGTTTTATGCAAAATACACCCAGAAAAAGTATTTGGTGACGTTGTCGTTAGAAAACAAGCCTTTCTAGACAGTATAAAGATGGATTTAAAAAGAAGGCAATATTGGCATTTTTGCAAAGGGGATAGTCCATGATTTTGGTCAAAAAGATGAAGTTTTTTCATCTTTTGTATTTATCAAAAATAGATCGAGAAAAAGTGTTTGCTGACGTTCTAGATAAAAAGAAAGCCTTTAAAGACTATAAAAACAACTGTTTACGAAAAACGCAAAATTAGAATTTTTCCAAAGGGGTTAGTCCATCGTTTTGATCAAAAATTAGATTTTTTTTTAACTTTGATTTTTATTCAAAATAGACCAAGATAATATATCTGGGAACGTTCTAGTTAGAAAAAGTTTCTATAATCCTTTGTAACCCCCTGTAACCCCTTGTCTCCCCCTGTCGCCCCTTGTAACCCCTTGTAACCCCCTGTAACCCCTTGTAACCCCTTGTAACCCCTTGTAACCCCCTGTAATCCCTTGTAACCCCCTGTATTCCCATGTCATAGATCGTGAAAATAAATCGTGAAAAAACGATTTTCGACGTTTTATACAGCAAACAAGCCTTTCTGAACAAGAAAAACATCGGTTTCAAAAACCCACAAAATCGGCATTTTTGCATAGGGGTTAGTCCATGGTTTTGGTCAAAAATTGGAAATTTTGTGAACGGTTTGTTTTATGCAAAATACACCCAGAGAAAGTATTTGGTGACGTTCCCGTTAGAAAACAAGCCCTTCTAGACAATATAAACATGGATTTAAAAAGAAGGCAAAATTGGCATTTTTGCAAAGGGGATAGTAAATGATTTTGGTCAAAACGTTGCAGTTTTTTCATCTTTTGTGTTTATCAAAATGAGATCGAGAAAAAGTGTTTGCTGACGTTCTAGATAAAAAGAAAGCTTTTAAAGACTATAAAAACAACTGTTTACGAAAAACGCAAAATTAGAATTTTTCCAAAGGGGTTAGTCCATCGTTTTGATCAAAAATTAGAGATTTCTTTAACTTTGATTTTTATGCAAAATAGACTAAGAAAAAGTATCTGGGAACGTTCTATTTAGAAAAACGTTTCTATAATCCTTTGTAACCCCCGGTAACCGGTTTTTGTAATCGGTTTCAAAAACCCAAAAAAATTGGTATTTTTGCTAAGGGGTTAGTCCATGGTTTTGGTCAAAAATTGGAAATTTTGTGAACGTTTCGTTTTATGCAAAATACACCCACAAAAAGTATTTGGTGACCTTCTCGTTAGAAAACAAGCCTTCCTAGGCAATATAAAGATGGATTTAAAAAGAAGGCAAAATTGGCATTTTTGCAAAGGGGATAGTCGATGATTTTGGTCAAAAAGTTGAAGTTTTTTCATCTTTTGTGTTTATCAAAATGAGATCGAGAAAAAGTGTTTGCTGACGTTCTAGATAAAAAGAAAGCTTTTAAAGACTATAAAAACAACTGTTTACGAAAAACGGAAAATTAGAATTTTTCCAAAGGGGTTAGTCCATCGTTTTGATCAAAAATTAGAGAGTTCTTTAACTTTGATTTTTATGCAAAATAGACCAAGAAAAAGTATCTGGGAACGTTCTATTTAGAAAAACGTTTCTATAATCCTTTGTAACCCCCTATAACCGGTTTTTGTAATCGGTTTCAAAAACCCACAAAATTGGTATTTTTGCAAAGGGGTTAGTCGATGGTTTTGGTGAAAAATTGGAAATTTTGTGAACGTTTCGTGTTATGCAAAATACACCCAGAAAAAGTATTTGGTGACGTTTGCGTTAGAAAACAAGCCTTCCTAGACAATATAAACATGGATTTAAAAAGAAGGCAAAATTTGCATTTTTGCAAAGGGGATAGTCCATGATTTTGGTAAAAAAGTTTAAGTTTTTTCATCTTTTGTATTTATCAAAAATAGATCGAGAAAAAGTGTTCGCTGATGTTCTAGATAAAAAGAAAGCCTTTAAAGACTATAAAAACAACTGTTTACGAAAAACGCAAAATTAGAATTTTTCCAAAGGGGTTAGTCCATCGTTTTGATCAAAAATTAGAGAGTTCTTTAACTTTGATTTTTATGCAAAATAGACCAAGAAAAAGTATCTGGGAACGTTCTATTTAGAAAAACGTTTCTATAATCCTTTGTAACCCCCTGTAACCGGTTTTTGTAATCGGTTTCAAAAACCCACAAATTTGGTATTTTTGCAAAGGGGTTGGTCGATGGTTTTGGTGAAAAATTGGAAATTTTGTGAACGTTTCGTGTTATGCAAAATACACCCAGAAAAAGTATTTGGTGACGTTTGCGTTAGAAAACAAGCCTTCCTAGACAATATAAACATGGATTTAAAAAGAAGGCAAAATTGGCATTTTTGCAAAGGGGATAGTCCATGATTTTGGTCAAAAAGTTTAAGTTTTTTCATCTTTTGTATTTATCAAAAATAGATCGAGAAAAAGTGTTCGCTGACGTTCTAGATAAAAAGAAAGCCTTTAAAAACTATAAAAACAACTGTTTACGAAAAACGCAAAATTAGAATTTTTCCAAAGGGGTTAGTCCATCGTTTTGATCAAAAATTAGAGAGTTCTTTAACTTTGACTTTTATGCAAAATAGACCAAGAAAAAGTATCTGGGAACGTTCTATTTAGAAAAACGTTTCTATAATCCTTTGTAACCCCCTATAACCGGTTTTTGTAATCGGTTTCAAAAACCCACAAAATTAGCATTTTTGCAAAGGGGTTAGTCCATGGTTTTGGTCAAAAATTGGAAATTTTGTGAACGTTTCGTTTTATGCAAAATACACCCACAAAAAGTATTTGGTGACCTTCTCGTTAGAAAACAAGCCTTCCTAGGCAATATAAAGATGGATTTAAAAAGAAGGCAAAATTGGCATTTTTGCAAAGGGGATAGTCCATGATTTTGGTCAAAAAGTTGAAGTTTTTTCATCTTTTGTATTTATCAAAAATAGATCGAGAAAAAGTGTTCGCTGATGTTCTAGATAAAAAGAAAGCCTTTAAAGACTATAAAAACAACTGTTTACGAAAAACGCAAAATTAGAATTTTTCCAAAGGGGTTAGTCCATCGTTTTGATCAAAAATTAGAGAGTTCTTTAACTTTGATTTTTATGCAAAATAGACCAAGAAAAAGTATCTGGGAACGTTCTATTTAGAAAAACGTTTCTATAATCCTTTGTAACCCCCTGTAACCGGTTTTTGTAATCAGTTTCAAAAACCCACAAAATTGGTATTTTTGCAAAGGGGTTAGTCGATGGTTTTGGTAAAAAATTGGAAATTTTGTGAACGTTTCGTGTTATGCAAAATACACCCAGAAAAAGTATTTGGTGACGTTTGCGTTAGAAAACAAGCCTTCCTAGACAATATAAACATGGATTTAAAAACAAGGCAAAATTGGCATTTTTGCAAAGGGGATAGTCCATGATTTTGGTAAAAAAGTTTAAGTTTTTTCATCTTTTGTATTTATCAAAAATAGATCGAGAAAAAGTGTTCGCTGACGTTCTAGATAAAAAGAAAGCCTTTAAAAACTATAAAAACAACTGTTTACGAAAAACGCAAAATTAGAATTTTTCCAAAGGGGTTAGTCCATCGTTTTGATCAAAAATTAGAGAGTTCTTTAACTTTGACTTTTATGCAAAATAGACCAAGAAAAAGTATCTGGGAACGTTCTAGTTAGAAAAAGTTTCTATAATCCTTTGTAACCCCCTGTAACCCCTTGTAACCCCCTGTCACCCCTTGTAACCCCTTGTAACTCCCTCTAACCCCTTGTAACCCCTTGTAACCCCTTGTAACCCCTTGTAACCCCTTGTAACCCCCTGTAACCCCTTGTAACCCCTTGTAACCCCCTGTAATCCCTTGTAACCCCCTGTATTCCCATGTCATAGATTGTGAAAATAAATCGTGAAAAAATGATTTTCGACGTTTTATATAGCAAACAAGTCTTTCTGAACAAGAAAAACATGGGTTTCAAAAACCCACAAAATTGGCATTTTTGCAAAGGGGTTAGTTAGTCCATGGTTTTGGTCAAAAATTGGAAATTTTGTGAACGTTTCGTTTTATGCAAAATACACCCAGAAAAAGTATTTGGTGACGTTGTCGTTAGAAAACAAGCCTTTCTAGACAATATAAACATGGATTTAAAAAGAAGGCAAAATTGGCATTTCTGCAAAGGGGATAGTCCATGGTTTTGGTCAAAAAGTTGAAGTTTTTTCATCTTTTGTATTTATCAAAAATAGATCGAGAAAAAGTGTTTGCTGACGTTCTAGATAAAAAAGAAGCCTTTAAAGACTATAAAAACAACTGTTTACGAAAAACGGAAAATTAGAATTTTTCCAAAGGGGTTAGTCCATCGTTTAGATCAAAAATTAGCGATTTCTTTAAGTTTGATTTTTATGCAAAATAGACCAAGAAAAAGTATCTGGGAACGTTCTAGTTAGAAAAAAGTTTCTATAATCCTTTGTAACCCCCTGTAACCCCTTATCACCCCATGTCGCCCCTTGTAACCCCTTGAAACCCCCTGTAACCCCTTGTAACCCCCTGTAACCCCTTGTAACCCCCTGTAACCCCTTGTAACCCCTTGTAACCCCCTGTAATCCCTTGTAACCCCCTGTATTCCCATGTCATAGATTGTGAAAATAAATCGTGAAAAAATGATTTTCGACGTTTTATATAGCAAACAAGTCTTTCTGAACAAGAAAAACATCGGTTTCAAAAACCCACAAAATTGACATTTTTGCAAAGGGGTTAGTCCATGGTTTTGGTCAAAAATTGGAAATTTTGTGAACGTTTCTTTTTCTGCAAAATACACCCAGAAAAAGTATTTGGTGACGTTCTCGTTAGAAAATAAGCCTTCCTAGAAAATATAAACATGGATTTAAAAAGAAGGCAAAATTGGCATTTTTGCTGAGGGGATATTCCATGATTTTGGTCAAAAAGTTGAAGTTGTTTCATCTTTTGTATTTATCAAAAATAGATCGAGAAAAAGTGTTTGCTTACGTTCTAGATAAAAAAGAAGTCTTTAAAGACTATAAAAACAAGTGTTTACGAAAAACGCAGAATTAGAATTTTTCCAAACGGGTTAGTCCATCGTTTTGATCAAAAATTAGAGATTTCTTTAACTTTGATTTTTATGCAAAATAGACCAAGAAAAAGTATCTGGGAACGTTCTATTTAGAAAAACGTTTCTATAATCCTTTGTAACACCCTGTAACCGGTTTTTCTAATCGGTTTCAAACACCCACAAAATTGGCATTTGTGGAAAGGGGTTAGTCCATGGTTTTGGTCAAAAATTGGAAATTGTGTGAACGTTTCGTTTTTTTGAAATACACCAAGAAAAAGTATTTGGTAACGTTCCCGTTAGAAAACAAGCCTTTCTAGACAATATAAACATGGATTTAAAAAGAAGGCAAAATTGGCATTTTTGCAAAGGGGATAGTCCATGATTTTGGTCAAAAAGTTGAAGTTTTTTCATGTTTTGTATTTATCAAAAATAGATCGAGAAAAAGTTTTTGCTGACGTTCTAGATAAAGAGGAAGCCTTTAAAGACTATAAAAACAACTGTTTACGAAAAACGGAAAATTAGATTTTTTCCAAAGTGGATAGTGCATCGTTTAGATCAAAAATTAGAGATTTCTTTAACTTTGATTTTTATGCAAAATAGACCAAGAAAAAGTATCTGGGAACGTTCTAGTTAGAAAAAAGTTTCTATAATCCTTTGTAACCCCCTTTAACCCCTTATCTCCCCCTGTCGCCCCTTGTAACCCCTTGTAACCCCCTGTAACCCCTTGTAACCCCTTGTAACCCCCTTTAACCCCGTGTATTCCCATGTCATAGATCGTGAAAAAAAATCGTGAAAAATCGATTTTCGACGTTTTACATAGCAAACAAGCCTTTCTAAAAAAGAAAAACATCGGTTTCAAAAACCCACAAAATTGGCATTTTTGGAAAGGGGTTAGTCCATGGTTTTGTTCAAAAATTGGAAATTTTGTGAACGTTTCGTTTTATGCAAAATACATCCAGAAAAAGTATTTGGTGACATTTCCGTTAGAAAACAAGCCTTTCTAGACAGTATAAAGATGGAGTTAAAAAGAAGGGAAAATTGGCATTTTTTCAAAGGGGATAGTCCATGATTTTGGTTAAAAAGTTAAAGTCTTTTCATCTTTTGTATCTATCAAAAATAGATCGAGAAAAAGTGTTTGCTGACGTTCTAGATAAAAAAGAAGCTTTTAAAGACTATAAAAACAACTGTTTACGAAAAACGCAAAATTAGAATTTTTTCAAAGGGGTTAGTCCATCGTTTTGATCAAAAATTAGAGAGTTCTTTAACTTTGATTTTTATGCAAAATAGACCAAGAAAACGTATCTGGGAACGTTCTAGTTAGAAAAAGTTTCTATAATCCTTTGTAACCCCCTGTAACCGGTTTTTGTAATCGGTTTCAAAAACCCACAAAATTGGTATTTTTGCAAAGGGGTTGGTCGATGGTTTTGGTAAAAAATTGGAAATTTTGTGAACGTTTCGTGTTATGCAAAATACACCCAGATAAAGTATTTGGTGACGTTTGCGTTAGAAAACAAGCCTTCCTAGACAATATAAACATGGATTTAAAAAGAAGGCAAAATTGGCATTTTTGCAAAGGGGATAGTCCATGATTTTGGTAAAAAAGTTTAAGTTTTTTCATCTTTTGTATTTATCAAAAATAGATCGAGAAAAAGTGTTCGCTGACGTTCTAGATAAAAAGAAAGCCTTTAAAAACTCTAAAAACAACTGTTTACGAAAAACGCAAAATTAGAATTTTTCCAAAGGGGTTAGTCCATCGTTTTGATCAAAAATTAGAGATTTCTTTAAGTTTGATTTTTATGCAAAATAGACCAAGAAAAAGTATCTGGGAACTTTCTAGTTAGAAAAAGTTTCTATAATCCTTTGTAACCCCCTGTAACCCCTTGTAACCCCCTGTCACCCCTTGTCACCCCTTGTAATCCCCTGTAACCCTTTGAAACCCCTTGTAACCCCTTGTAACCCCTTGTAATCCCTTGTAACCCCCTGTAATCCCTTGTAACCCCCTGTATTCCCATGTCATAGATTGTGAAAATAAATGGTGAAAAAATGATTTTCGACGTTTTATATAGCAAACAAGCTTTTCTGAACAAGAAAAACATCGGTTTCAAAAACCCACAAAATTGGCATTTTTGCAAAGGGGTTAGTTAGTCCATGGTTTTGGTCAAAAGTTGGAAATTTTGTGAACGTTTCGTTTTATGCAAAATACACCCAGATAAAGTATTTGGTGACGTTGTCGTTAGAAAACAAGCCTTTCTAGACAATATAAACATGGATTTAAAAAGAAGGCAAAATTGGCATTTCTGCAAAGGGGATAGTCCATGATTTTGGTCAAAAAGTTGAAGTTTTTTCATCTTTTGTATTTATCAAAAATAGATCGAGAAAAAGTGTTTGCTGACGTTCTAGATAAAAAAGAAGCCTTTAAAGACTATAAAAACAACTGTTTACGAAAAACGGAAAATTAGAATTTTTCCAAAGGGGTTAGTCCATCGTTTAGATCAAAAATTAGAGATTTCTTTAAGTTTGATTTTTATGCAAAATAGACCAAGAAAAAGTATCTGGGAACGTTCTAGTTAGAAAAAAGTTTCTATAATCCTTTGTAACCCCCTGTAACCCCTTATCACCCCCTGTCGCCCCTTGTAACCCCTTGAAACCCCCTGTAACCCCTTGTAACCCCCTGTAACCCCTTGTAACCCCTTGTAACCCCCGGTAACCCCTTGTAACCCCCTGTATTCCCATGTCATAGATCGTGAAAATAAAACGTGAAAAAACGATTTTCGACGTTTTATATAGCAAACAAGCCTTTCTGAATAAGAAAAACATCGGTTTCAAAAACCCACAAAATTGACACTTTTGCAAAGGGGTTAGTCCATGGTTTTGGTCAAAAATTGGAAATTTTGTGAACGTTTCTTTTTCTGCAAAATACACCCAGAAAAACTCTTTGGTGACGTTCTCGTTAGAAAATAAGCCTTCCTAGAAAATATAAACATGGATTTAAAAAGAAGGCAAAATCGGCATTTTTGCTGAGGGGATAGTCCATGATTTTGGTCAAAAAGTTGAAGTTGTTTCATCTTTTGTATTTATCAAAAATAGATCGAGAAAAAGTGTTTGCTTACGTTCTAGATAAAAAAGAAGTCATTAAAGACTATAAAAACAAGTGTTTACGAAAAACGCAGATTTAGAATTTTTCCAAACGGGTTAGTCCATCGTTTTGATCAAAAATTAGAGATTTCTTTAACTTTGATTTTTATGCAAAATAGACCAAGAAAAAGTATCTGGGAACGTTCTATTTAGAAAAAGGTTTCTATAATCCTTTGTAACACCCTGTAACCGGTTTTTCTAATCGGTTTCAAACACCCACAAAATTGGCATTTTTGGAAAGGGGTTAGTCCATGGTTTTGGTCAAAAATTGGAAATTGTGTGAACGTTTCGTTTTTTTGAAATACACCCAGAAAAAGTATTTGGTAACGTTCCCGTTAGAAAACAAGCCTTTCTAGACAATATAAACATGGATTTAAAGGGACTGGTTCACGATAATGCGCATGCGCGCCGTTTGTCTCTTCAGAATAAATTTGTTGGGTCAACACTAAATTCGAAATCGCCATTACCGGTACAATCATTGAAAATCCTTCGTTTTATTCGGACATCCGTCGCTTTGGCTGGTCTAGTTATACTTCGGTAGTGGTGATTAACGTGTGGTTGTGTCGTTTGACTGGTTGCGTTTTAAGAAGACGCAAAAAATAATGTTTTGATTATGGAGGTTCAGAAAAGCATCGTGGCCGTCCGGCAACAGGACGTTCTCAAGAGTCTCTGGAGATAGAGAAGCTTAACCTATCGAACTGGTATGGTTCTAGGAGTAGTGTGTGGCATACGAAAAGAATACACGAGCCTTGGAAAGTGGTTAAAGGCATGAGTTCGTTCAACTTTGATTTGATTTTTGACTCCGACCTGTAGTTATACCGCAACAGGCCGCGCGATCTTTACCGATCTGGTACACTTGAAATGTTCCTTGTATCTTTGCTTTACGAACGTATATGTTTAAGAATTGATGTTTTTAAAATAAATTATTGCCTGAATATTCTGTTTATAATCTAGTTTCTTTATGTGTGCTACTCGATAACATTTGTTTTGCGGAACATTGACCCGATGCAACGCGAATGAATTTGTTCATTTGCTGATAAGCAATTGAAATTTATGCTCAATTAAGGATAATCTTTATACTCATACGTTGTGTGTTTTTGTCACCGGTCAGGCGCTATTTGTAGGTATTTCTGGGTTTATATAAGGCGAACTGAGAGAACAGTAATAAGATGTTTGTTTACAAATTTTGTTTGCCGATCGGTGACTGTTTTGTTAGCGTGGGTACGACCTCGTAAAAATACACGTTGGTAAATGTTTGTTTCAAAGCAAGACAGGGCTGTAAATCTTATTCTTATCGGCTGCAACATATATCTGAGGAGTAGCAAAGAATAAACTTGAATTATGGAGATAAATAAATTCAAACCAAATGCCCGGAAATACTCTCGCGTCGCGAACAATTAATTTGAATTTTGTAAATCTACTTGCGTGCATCTAACTCGCTTCCGATTGGTTGAAAAACAATCAGCTACTGTCAGAACTCACACATGCGCATTATCGTGAACCAGTCCCTTTAAAAAGAAGGCAAAATTGGCATTATTGCAAAGGGGATAGTCCATGATTTTGGTCAAAAAGGTGAAGTTTTTTCATGTTTTGTATTTATCAAAAATAGATCGAGAAAAAGTGTTTGCTGACGTTCTAGATAAAAAAGAAGCCTTTAAAGACTATAAAAACAACTGTTTACGAAAAACGGAAAATTAGATTTTTTCCAAAGTGGATAGTGCATCGTTTAGATCAAAAATTAGAGAGTTCTTTAACTTTGATTTTTATGCAAAATAGACCAAGAAAAAGTATCTGGGAACGTTCTAGTTAGAAAAAAGTTTCTATAATCCTTTGTAACCCCCTGTAACCCCTTATCACCCCCTGTCGCCCCTTGTAACCCCTTGTAACCCCCTGTAACCCCTTGTAACCCCTTGTAACCCCCTTTAACCCCATGTATTCCCATGTCAAAGATCGTGAAAAAAAATCGTGAAAAATCGATTTTCGACGTTTTACATAGCAAACAAGCCTTTCTAAACAAGAAAAACATCGGTTTCAAAAACCCACAAAATTAGCATTTTTGGAAAGGGGTTAGTCCATGGTTTTGTTCAAAAATTGGAAATCTTGTGAACGTTTCGTTTTATGCAAAATACACCCAGAAAAAGTATTTGGTGACATTTCCGTTAGAAAACAAGCCTTTCTAGACAGTATAAAGATGGAGTTAAAAAGAAGGGAAAATTGGCATTTTTGCAAAGGGGATAGTCCATGATTTTGGTTAAAAAGTTAAAGTCTTTTCATCTTTTGTATTTATCAAAAATAGATCGAGAAAAAGTGTTTGCTGACGTTCTAGATAAAAAAGAAGCCTTTAAAGACTATAAAAACAACTGTTTACTAAAAACGCAATATTAGAATTTTTCCAAAGGGGTTAGTCCATCGTTTTGATCAAAAATTAGAGATTTCTTTAACTTTGATTTCTATGCAAAATAGACCAAGAAAAAGTATCTGGGAACGTTCTAGTTAGAAAAAGTTTCTATAATCCTTTGTAACCCCCTGTAACCCCTTGTAACCCCCTGTCACCCCTTGTAACCCCTTGTAACCCCCTGTAAACCCTTGTAACCCCTTGTAACCCCTTGTAACCCCCTGTAATCCCTTGTAACCCCCTGTATTCCCATGTCATAGATTGTGAAAATAAATCGTGAAAAAATGATTTTCGACGTTTTATATAGCAAACAAGCCTTTCTGAACAAGAAAAACATCGGTTTCAAAAACCCACAAAATTGGCATTTTTGCAAAGGGGTTAGTCCATGGTTTTGGTCAAAAATTGGAAATTTTGTGAACGTTTCGTTTTATGCAAAATACACCCAGAAAAAGTATTTGGTGACGTTGTCGTTAGAAAACAAGCCTTTCTAGACAATATAAACATGGATTTAAAAAGAAGGCAAAATTGGCATTTTTGCAAAGGGGATAGTCCATGATTTTGGTCAAAAAGTTGAAGTTTTTTCATCTTTTGTATTTATCAAAAATAGATCGAGAAAAAGTGTTTGCTGACGTTCTAGATAAAAAAGAAGCCTTTAAAGACTATAAAAACAACTCTTTACGAAAAACGCAAAATTAGAATTTTTCCAAAGGGGTTAGTCCATCGTTTAGATCAAAAATTAGAGATTTCTTTAAGTTTGATTTTTATGCAAAATAGACCAAGAAAAAGTATCTGGGAACGTTCTAGTTAGAAAAAAGTTTCTATAATCCTTAGTAACCCCCTGTAACCCCTTATCACCCCCTGTCGCCCCTTGTAACCCCTTGAAACCCCCTGTAACCCCTTGTAACCCCCTGTAACTCCTTGTAACCCCTTGTAACCCCCTGTAACCCCTTGTAACCCCCTGTATTTCCATGTCATAGATCGTGAAAATAAAACGTGAAAAAACGATTTTCGACGTTTTATATAGCAAACAAGCCTTTCTGAACAAGAAAAACATCGGTTTCAAAAACCCACAAAATTGACATTTTTGCAAAGGGGTTAGTCCATGGTTTTGGTCAAAAATTGGAAATTTTGTGAACGTTTCTTTTTCTGCAAAATACACCCAGAAAAACTATTTGGTGACGTTCTCGTTAGAAAATAAGCCTTCCTAGAAAATATAAACATGGATTTAAAAAGAAGGCAAAATTGGCATTTTTGCTGAGGGGATATTCCATGATTTTGGTCAAAAAGTTGAAGTTTTTTCATCTTTTGTATTTATCAAAAATAGATCGAGAAAAAGTGTTTGCTGACGTTCTAGATAAAAAAGAAGTCTTTAAAGACTATAAAAACAAGTGTTTACGAAAAACGCAGATTTAGAATTTTTCCAAACGGGTTAGTCCATCGTTTTGATCAAAAATTAGAGGTTTCTTTAACTTTGATTTTTATGCAAAATAGACCAAGAAAAAGTATCTGGGAACGTTCTATTTAGAAAAACGTTTCTATAATCCTTTGTAACACCCTGTAACCGGTTTTTCTAATCGGTTTCAAACACCCACAAAATTTGCATTTTTGCAAAGGGGTTAGTCCATGGTTTTGGTCAAAAATTGGAAATTGTGTGAACGTTTCGTTTTATTGAAATACACCCAGAAAAAGTATTTGGTGACGTTCTCGTTAGAAAAATAAGCCTTTCTAGACAATATAAGCATGG
Source organism: Porites lobata (assembly GCA_942486035.1). NCBI lineage: Eukaryota > Metazoa > Cnidaria > Anthozoa > Scleractinia > Poritidae > Porites > Porites lobata. The sequence continues at coordinate 30,596 of CALNXK010000658.1, read as the reverse complement.
ATTTAAAAAGAAGGCAAAATTGGCATTTTTGCAAAGGGGATAGTCCATGATTTTGATCAAAAAGGTAAAGTTTTTTCATGTTTTGTATTTATCAAAAATAGATCGAGAAAAAGTGTTTGCTGACGTTCTAGATAAAAAAGAAGCCTTTAAAGACTATAAAAACAACTTTTTACGAAAAACGGAAAATTAGAATTTTTCGAAAGTGGATAGTGCATCGTTTAGATCAAAAATTAGAGATTTCTTTAAGTTTGATTTTTATGCAAAATATACCAAGAAAAAGTATCTGGGAGCGTTCTAGTTAGAAAAAGTTTCTATAATCCTTTGTAACCCCCTGTAACCCCTTGTAACCCCTTGTAACCCCCTGTAACCCCTTGTAACCCCTTGTAACCCCTTGTAACCCCCTGTAATCCCTTGTAACCCCCTGTATTCCCATGTCATAGATTGTGAAAATAAATCGTGAAAAAATGATTTTCGACGTTCTATATAGCAAACAAGCCTTTCTGAACAAGAAAAACATCGGTTTCAAAAACCCACAAAATTGGCATTTTTGCAAAGGGGTTAGTCCATGGTTTTGGTCAAAAATTGGAAATTTTGTGAACGTTTCGTTTTATGCAAAATACACCCAGAAAAAGTATTTGGTGACGTTGTCGTTAGAAAACAAGCCTTTCTAGACAATATAAACATGGATTTAAAAAGAAGGCAAAATTGGCATTTTTGCAAAGGGGATAGTCCATGATTTTGGTCAAAAAGTTGAAGTTTTTTCATCTTTTGTATTTATCAAAAAAAGATCGACAAAAAGTGTTTGCTGACGTTCTAGATAAAAAAGAAGCCTTTAAAAGCTATAAAAACAACTGTTTACGAAAAACGGAAAATTAGAATTTTTCCAAAGGGGTTAGTCCATCGTTTAGATCAAAAATTAGAGATTTCTTTAAGTTTGATTTTTATGCAAAATAGACCAAGAAAAAGTATCTGGGAACGTTCTAGTTAGAAAAAAGTTTCTATAATCCTTAGTAACCCCCTGTAACCCCTTATCACTTCCTGTCGCCCCTTGTAACCCCTTGAAACCCCCTGTAACCCCTTGTAACTCCCTGTAACCCCTTGTAACCTCTTGTAACCGAATGTAACCCCTTGTAACCCCCTGTATTTCCATGTCATAGATCGTGAAAATAAAACGTGAAAAAACGAATTTCGACGTTTTATATAGGAAACAAGCCTTTCTGAACAAGAAAAACATCGGTTTCAAAAACCCACAAAATTGACATTTTTGCAAAGGGGTTAGTCCATGGTTTTGGTCAAAAATTGGAAATTTTGTGAACGTTTCTTTTTCTGCAAAATACACCCAGAAAAACTATTTGGTGACGTTCTCGTTAGAAAATAAGCCTTCCTAGAAAATATAAACATGGATTTAAAAAGAAGGCAAAATTGGCATTTTTGCTGAGGGGATATTCCATGATTTTGGTCAAAAAGTTGAAGTTTTTTCATCTTTTGTATTTATCAAAAATAGATCGAGAAAAAGTGTTTGCTGACGTTCTAGATAAAAAAGAAGTCTTTAAAGACTATAAAAACAAGTGTTTACGAAAAACGCAGATTTAGAATTTTTCCAAACGGGTTAGTCCATCGTTTTGATCAAAAATTAGAGGTTTCTTTAACTTTGATTTTTATGCAAAATAGACCAAGAAAAAGTATCTGGGAACGTTCTATTTAGAAAAACGTTTCTATAATCCTTTGTAACACCCTGTAACCGGTTTTTCTAATCGGTTTCAAACACCCACAAAATTGGCATTTTTGCAAAGGGGTTAGTCCATGGTTTTGGTCAAAAATTGGAAATTGTGAACGTTTCGTTTTATTGAAATACACCCAGAAAAAGTATTTGGTGACGTTCCCGTTAGAAAAATAAGCCTTTCTAGACAATATAAACATGGATTTAAAAAGAAGGCAAAATTGGCATTTTTGCAAAGGGGATAGTCCATGATTTTGGTCAAAAAGGTAAAGTTTTTTCATGTTTTGTATTTATCAAAAATAGATCGAGAAAAAGTGTTTGCTGACGTTCTAGATAAAAAAGAAGCCTTTAAAGACTATAAAAACAACTGTTTACGAAAAACGGAAAATTAGAATTTTTCCAAAGTGGATAGTGCATCGTTTAGATCAAAAATTAGAGATTTCTTTAAGTTTGATTTTTATGCAAAATATACCAAGAAAAAGTATCTGAGAGCGTTCTAGTTAGAAAAAGTTTCTATAATCCTTTGTAACCCCCTGTAACCCCTTGTAATCCCCTGTCACCCCTTGTAACCCCTTGTAACCCCCTGTAACCCCTTGTTACCCCTTGTAACCCCTTGTAACCCCCTTTAATCCCTTGTAACCCCCTGTATTCCCATGTCATAGATTGTGAAAATAAATCGTGAAAAAATGATTTTCGACGTTTTATATAGCAAACAAGCCTTTCTGAACAAGAAAAACATCGGTTTCAAAAACCCACAAAATTGGCATTTTTGCAAAGGGGTTAGTCCATGGTTTTGGTCAAAAATTGGAAATTTTGTGAACGTTTCGTTTTATGCAAAATACACCCACAAAAAGTATTTGGTGACGTTGTCGTTAGAAAACAAGCCTTTCTAGACAATATAAACATGGATTTAAAAAGAAGGCAAAATTGGCATTTTTGCAAAGGGGATAGTCCATGATTTTGGTCAAAAAGTTGAAGATTTTTCATCTTTTGAATTTATTAAAAATAGATCGAGAAAAAGTGTTTGCTGACGTTCTAGATAAAAAAGAAGCCTTTAAAGACTATAAAAACAACTGTTTACGAAAAACGGAAAATTAGAATTTTTCCAAAGGGGTTAGTCCATCGTTTAGATCAAAAATTAGAGATTTCTTTAAGTTTGATTTTTATGCAAAATAGACCAAGAAAAAGTATCTGGGAACGTTCTGGTTAGAAAAAAGTTTCTATAATCCTTTGTAACCCCCTGTAACCCCTTATCACCCCCTGTCGCCCCTTGTAACCCCTTGAAACCCCCTGTAACCCCTTGTAACCCCCTGTAACCCCTTGTAACCCCTTGTAACCCCCTGTAACCCCTTGTAACCCCCTGTATTCCCATGTCATAGATCGTGAAAATAAAACGTGAAAAAACGATTTTCGACGTTTTATATAGAAAACAAGCCTTTCTGAACAAGAAAAACATCGGTTTCAAAAACCCACAAAATTGATATTTTTGCAAAGGGGTTAGTCCATGGTTTTGGTTAAAAATTGGAAATTTTGTGAACGTTTCTTTTTCTGCAAAATACACCCAGAAAAACTATTTGGTGACATTTCCGTTAGAAAACAAGCCTTTCTAGACAGTATAAAGATGGAGTTAAAAAGAAGGGAAAATTGGCATTTTTGCAAAGGGGATAGTCCATGATTTTGGTTAAAAAGTTAAAGTCTTTTCATCTTTTGTATTTATCAAAAATAGATCGAGAAAAAGTGTTTGCTGACGGTCTAGATAAAAAAGAAGTCTTTAAAGACTATAAAAACAACTGTTTACGAAAAACGAAAAATTAGAATTTTTCCAAAGGGGTTAGTCCATCGTTTTGATCAAAAATTAGAGATTTCTTTAACTTTGATTTTTATGCAAAATAGACCAAGAAAAAGTATCTGGGAACGTTCTAGTTAGAAAAAGTTTCTATAATCCTTTGTAACCCCCTGTAACCCCTTGTAACCCCCTGTCACCCCTTGTAACCCGTTGTAACCCCCTGTTACCGCTTGTCACCCCCTGTCACCCCTTGTAACCCCTTGTAACCCCCTGTAACCCCTTGTAACCCCCTGTATTCCCATGTCATAGATCGTGAAATTAAATCGTGAAAAAATGATTTTCCACGTTTTATATAGCAAACAAGCCTTTCTGAACAAGAAAAACATCGGTTTCAAAAACCCACAAAATTGGCACTTTTTCAAAGGCTTTAGTCCATGGTTTTGGTCAAAAATTTGAAATTTTGTGAAGGTTTCGTTTTATGCAAAATACACCCAGAAAAAGTATTTGGTGACGTTCTCGTTAGAAAACAAGCCTTTCTAGACAATATAAACATGGATTTAAAAAGAAGGCAAAATTGGCATTTTTGCAAATTGGCATTTTTGAAAATTTGCAAATTGGCATTTTTGCATTTTTCCATGATTTTGGTCAAAAAGTTGAAGTTTTTTCATCTTTTGTATTTATCAAAATTAGATCGAGAAAAAGTGTTTGCTGACGTTCTAGATAAAAAAGAAGCCTTTAAAGACTATGAAAACAACTGTTTACGAAAAACGCAAAATTAGAATTTTTCCAAAGGGGTTAGTCCATCGTTTTGATCAAAAATTCGAGATTTCTTTAAGTTTGATTTTTATGCAAAATAGACCAAGAAAAAGTATCTGGGAACGTTCTGGTTAGAAAAAAGTTTCTATAATCCTTTGTAACCCCCTGTAACCCCTTATCACCCCCTGTCGCCCCTTGTAACCCCTTGAAACCCCCTGTAACCCCTTGTAACCCCCTGTAACCCCTTGTAACCCCTTGTAACCCCCTGTAACCCCTTGTAACCCCCTGTATTCCTATGTCATAGATCGTGAAAATAAAACGTGAAAAAACGATTTTCGACGTTTTATATAGCAAACAAGCCTTTCTGAACAAGAAAAACAACGGTTTCAAGAACCCACAAAATTGACATTTTTGCAAAGGGGTTAGTCCATGGTTTTGGTCAAAAATTGGAAATTTTGTGAACGTTTCTTTTTCTGCAAAATACACCCAGAAAAGAAGGCAAAATTGGCATTTTTGCTGAGGGGATATTCCATGATTTTGGTCAAAAAGTTGAAGTTTTTTCATCTTTTGTATTTATCAAAAATAGATCGAGAAAAAGTGTTTGCTGACGTTCTAGATAAAAAAGAAGTTTTTAAAGACTATAAAAACAAGTGTTTACGAAAAACGCAGAATTAGAATTTTTCCAAACGGGTTAGTCCATCGTTTTGATCAAAAATTAGAGGTTTCTTTAACTTTGATTTTTATGCAAAATAGACCAAGAAAAAGTATCTGGGAACGTTCTATTTAGAAAAACGTTTCTATAATCCTTTGTAACACCCTGTAACCGGTTTTTCTAATCGGTTTCAAACACCCACAAAATTGGCATTTTTGCAAAGGGGTTAGTCCATGGTTTTGGTCAAAAATTGGAAATTGTGTGAACGTTTCGTTTTATTGAAATACACCCAGAAAAAGTATTTGGTGACGTTCCCGTTAGAAAAATAAGCCTTTCTAGACAATATAAGCATGGATTTAAAAAGAAGGCAAAATTGGCATTTTTGCAAAGGGGATAGTCCATGATTTTGGTCAAAAAGGTAAAGTTTTTTCATGTTTTGTATTTATCAAAAATAGATCGAGAAAAAGTGTTTGCTGACGTTCTAGATAAAAAAGAAGCCTTTAAAGACTATAAAAACAACTGTTTACGAAAAACGGAAAATTAGAATTTTTCCAAAGTGGATAGTGCATCGTTTAGATTAAAAATTAGAGATTTCTTTAACTTTGATTTTTATGCAAAATATACCAAGAAAAAGTATGTGCGAACGTTCTAGTTAGAAAAAGTTTCTATAATCCTTTGTAACCCCCTGTAACCCCTTGTAACCCCCTGTCACCTCTTGTAACCCCTTGTAACCCCCTGTAACACCTTGTAACCCCTTGTAACCCCTTGTAACCCCCTGTAATCCCTTGTAACCCCCTGTATTCCCATGTCATAGATTGTGAAAATAAATCGTGAAAAAATGATTTTCGACGTTTTATATAGCAAAGAAGCCTTTCTGAACAAGAAAAACATCGGTTTCAAAAACCCACAAAATTGGCATTTTTGCAAAGGGGTTAGTCCATGGTTTTGGTCAAAAGTTGGAAATTTTGTGAACGTTTCGTTTTATGCAAAATACACCCAGAAAAAGTATTTGGTGACGTTGTCGTTAGAAAACAAGCCTTTCTAGACAATATAAGCATGGATTTAAAAAGAAGGCAAAATTGGCATTTTTGCAAAGGAGATAGTCCATGATTTTGGTCAAAAAGTTGAAGATTTTTCATCTTTTGTATTTATCAAAAATAGATCGAGAAAAAGTGTTTGCTGACGTTCTAGATAAAAAAGAAGCCTTTAAAGACTATAAAAACAACTGTTTACGAAAAACGGAAAATTAGAATTTTTCCAAAGTGGATATTGCATCGTTTAGATCAAAAATTAGAGATTTCTTTAACTTTGATTTTTATGCAAAATATACCAAGAAAAAGTATGTGCGAACGTTCTAGTTAGAAAAAGTTTCTATAATCCTTTGTAACCCCCTGTAACCCCTTGTAACCCCCTGTCACCTCTTGTAACCCCTTGTAACCCCCTGTAACCCCTTGTAACCCCTTGTAACCCCTTGTAACCCCCTGTAATCCCTTGTAACCCCCTGTATTCCCATGTCATAGATTGTGAAAATAAATCGTGAAAAAATGATTTTCGACGTTTTATATAGCAAAGAAGCCTTTCTGAACAAGAAAAACATCGGTTTCAAAAACCCACAAAATTGGCATTTTTGCAAAGGGGTTAGTCCATGGTTTTGGTCAAAAGTTGGAAATTTTGAGAACGTTTCGTTTTATGCAAAATACACCCAGAGAAAGTATTTGGTGACGTTGTCGTTAGAAAACAAGCCTTTCTAGACAATATAAGCATGGATTTAAAAAGAAGGCAAAATTGGCATTTTTGCAAAGGAGATAGTCCATGATTTTGGTCAAAAAGTTGAAGATTTTTCATCTTTTGTATTTATCAAAAATAGATCGAGAAAAAGTGTTTGCTGACGTTCTAGATAAAAAAGAAGCCTTTAAAGACTATAAAAACAACTGTTTACGAAAAACGGAAAATTAGAATTTTTCCAAAGTGGATAGTGCATCGTTTAGATCAAAAATTAGAGATTTCTTTAACTTTGATTTTTATGCAAAATATACCAAGAAAAAGTATGTGGGAACGTTCTAGTTAGAAAAAGTTTCTATAATCCTTTGTAACCCCCTGTAACCCCTTGTAACCCCCTGTCACCCCTTGTAACCCCTTGTAACCCCCTGTAACCCCTTGTAACCCCTTGTAACCCCTTGTAACCCCCTGTAATCCCTTGTAACCCCCTGTATTCCCATGTCATAGATTGTGAAAATAAATCGTGAAAAAATGATTTTCGACGTTTTATATAGCAAACAAGCCTTTCTGAACAAGAAAAACATCGGTTTCAAAAACCCACAAAATTGGCATTTTTGCAAAGGGGTTAGTCCATGGTTTTGGTCAAAAGTTGGAAATTTTGTGAACGTTTCGTTTTATGCAAAATACACCCAGATAAAGTATTTGGTGACGTTGTCGTTAGAAAACAAGCCTTCGTAGACAATATAAACATGGATTTAAAAAGAAGGCAAAATTCGCATTTTTGCAAAGGGGATAGTCCATGATTTTGGTCAAAAAGTTGAAGATTTTTCATCTTTTGTATTTATCAAAAATAGATCGAGAAAAAGTGTTTGCTGACGTTCTAGATAAAAAAGAAGCCTTTAGAGACTATAAAAACAACTGTTTACGAAAAACGGAAAATTAGAATTTTTCCAAAGGGGTTAGTCCATCGTTTAGATCAAAAATTAGAGATTTCTTTAAGTTTGATTTTTATGCAGAATAGACCAAGAAAAAGTATCTGGGAACGTTCTAGTTAGAAAAAAGTTTCTATAATCCTTTGTAACCCCCTGTAACCCCTTATCACCCCCTGTCGCCCCTTGTAACCCCTTGAAACCCCCTGTAACCCCTTGTAACCCCCTGTAACCCCTTGTAACCCCTTGTAACCCCCTGTAACCCCTTGTAACCCCCTGTATTCCCATGTCATAGATCGTGAAAATAAAACGTGAAAAAACGATTTTCGACGTTTTATATAGCAAACAAGCCTTTCTGAACAAGAAAAACATCGGTTTCAAAAACCCACAAAATTGACATTTTTGCAAAGGGGTTAGTCCATGGTTTTGGTCAAAAATTGGAAATTTTGTGAACGTTTCTTTTTCTGCAAAATACACCCAGAAAAACTATTTGGTGACGTTCTCGTTAGAAAATAAGCCTTCCTAGAAGATATAAACATGGATTTAAAAAGAAGGCAAAATTGGCATTTTTGCTGAGGGGATATTCCATGATTTTGGTCAAAAAGTTAACGTTTTTTCATCTTTTGTATTTATCAAAAATAGATCGAGAAAAAGCGTTTGCTGACGTTCTAGATAAAAAAGAAGCCTTTAAAGACTATAAAAACAACTGTTTACGAAAAACGGAAAATTAGAATTTTTCCAAAGTGGATAGTGCATCATTTAGATCAAAAATTAGAGATTTCTTTAAGTTTGATTTTTATGGAAAATAGACCAAGTAAAAGTATCTGGGAACGTTCTAGTTAGAAAAAAGTTTCTATAATCCTTTGGAACACCCTGTATCCGGTTTTTCTAATCGGTTTCAAACACCCACAAAATTGGCATTTTTGCAAAGGGGTTAGTCCATGGTTTTGGTCAAAAATTGGAAATTGTGTGAACGTTTCGTTTTATTAAAATACACCCAGAAAAAGTATTTGGTGACGTTCCCGTTAGAAAACAAACCTTTCTAGACAATATAAACATGGATTTAAAAAGAAGGCAAAATTGGCATTTTTGCAAAGGGGATAGTCCATGATTTTGGTCAAAAAGGTGAAGTTTTTTCATGTTTTGTATTTATAAAAAATAGATCGAGAAAAAGTGTTTGCTGACGTTCGAGATAAAAAAGAAGCCTTTAAAGACTATAAAAACAACTGTTTACGAAAAACGGAAAATTAGAATTTTTCCAAAGTGAATAGTGCATGGTTTAGATCAAAAATTAGAGATTTCTTTAAGTTTGATTTTGATGGAAAATAGACCACGAAAAAGTATCTGGGAACGTTCTAGTTAGAAAAAAGTTTTTATAATCCTTTGTAACCCCCTGTAACCCCTTATCTCCCCCTGTCGCCCCTTGTAACCCCTTGTAACCCTCTGTAACCCCTTGTAACCCCCTGTAACCCCCTTTAACCCCGTGTATTCCCATGTCATAGATCGTGAAAATAAATCGTGAAAAATCGATTTACGAAGTTTTACATAGCAAACAAGCCTTTCTGAACAAGAAAAACATCGGTTTCAAAAACCCACAAAATTGGCATTTTTGGAAAGGGGTTAGTCCATGGTTTTGTTGAAAAATTGGAAATTTTGTGAACGTTTCGTTTTATGCAAAATACATCCAGAAAAAGTATTTGGTGACATTTCCGTTAGAAAACAAGCCTCCCTAGACAGTATAAAGATGGATTTAAAAAGAAGGAAAAATTGGCATTTTTGCAAAGGGGATAGTCCATGATTTTGGTTAAAAAGTTAAAGTCTTTTCATCTTTTGTATTTATCAAAAATAGATCGAGAAAAAGTGTTTGCTGACGTTCTAGATAAAAAAGAAGCCTTTAAAGACTATAAAAACTACTGTTTACAAAAAACTCAAAATTAGAATTTTTCCAAAGGGGTTAGTCCATCGTTTAGATCAAAAATTAGAGATTTCTTCAACTTTGATTTTTATGCAAAATAGACCAAGAAAAAGTATCTGGGAACGTTCTAGTTAAAAAAAAGTTTCTATAATCCTTTGTAACCCCCTGTCACCCCTTCTCACCCCCTGTCACCCCTTTTAACCCCTTGTAACCCCCTGTAACCGCTTGTAACCCCTTGTAACCCCTTGTAACCCCGTGTATTCCCATGTCAGAGATAGTGAAAATAAATCGTGAAAAAACGATTTTCGACGTTTTATATAGCAAACAAGCCTTTCTAAACAAGAAAAACATCGGTTTCAAAAACCCACAAAATTGGCATTTTTGCAAAGGGGTTAGTCCATGGTTTCGGTCAAAAATTGGAAATTTTGTGAACGTTTCGTTTTATGCAAAATACACCCAGAAAAAGTATTTGGTGACGTTGTCGTTAGAAAACAAGCCTTTCTAGACAGTATAAAGTTGGATTTAAAAAGAAGGGAAAATTGGCATTTTTGCAAAGGGGATAGTCCATGATTTTGGTCAAAAAGATGAAGTTTTTTCATCTTTTGTATTTATCAAAAATAGATCGAGAAAAAGTGTTTGCTGACGTTCTAGATAAAAAGAAAGCTTTTAAAGACTATAAAAACAACTGTTTACGAAAAACGCAAAATTAGAATTTTTCCAAACGGGTTAGTCCATCGTTTTGATCAAAAATTAGAGATTTCTTTAACTTTGATTTTTATGCAAAACAGACTAAGAAAAAGTATCTGGGAACGTTCTATTTAGAAAAACGTTTCTATAATCCTTTGTAATCCCCGGTAACCGGTTTTTGTAATCGGTTTCAAAAACCCACAAAATTGGTATTTTTGCTAAGGGGTTAGTCCATGGTTTTGGTCAAAAATTGGAAATTTTGTGAACGTTTCGTTTTATGCAAAATACACCCACAAAAAGTATTTGGTGACCTTCTCGTTAGAAAACAAGCCTTCCTAGACAATATAAACATGGATTTAAAAAGAAGGCAAAATTGGCATTTTTGCAAAGGGGATAGTCCATGATTTTGGTCAAAAGGTTGAAGTTTTTTCATCTTTTGTATTTATCAAAAATAGATTGAGAAAAAGTGTTTGCTGACGTTCTAGATAAAAAGAAAGCTTTTAAAGACTATAAAAACAACTGTTTACGTAAAACGCAAAATTAGAATTTTTCCAAAGGGGTTAGTCCATCGTTTTGATCAAAAATTAGGGATTTCTTTAACTTTGATTTTTATGCAAAATAGACTAAGAAAAAGTATCTGGGAACGTTCTATTTAGAAAAACGTTTCTATAATCCTTTGTAATCTCCGGTAACCGGTTTTTGTAATCAGTTTCAAAAACCCACAAAATTGGTATTTTTGCTAAGGGGTTAGTCCATGGTTTTGGTCAAAAATTGGAAATTTTGTGAACGTTTCGTTTTATGCAAAATACACCCACAAAAAGTATTTGGTGACCTTCTCGTTAGAAAACAAGCCTTCCTAGACAATATAAACATGGATTTAAAAAGAAGGCAAAATTGGCATTTTTGCAAAGGGGATAGTCCATGATTTTGGTCAAAAGGTTGAAGTTTTTTCATGTTTTGTATTTATCAAAAATAGATCGAGAAAAAGTGTTCGCTGATGTTCTAGATAAAAAGAAAGCCTTTAAAGACAATAAAAACAACTGTTTACGAAAAACGCAAAATTAGAATTTTTCCAAAGGGGTTAGTCCATCGTTTTGATCAAAAATTAGAGATTTCTTTAAGTTTGATTTTTATGCAAAATAGACCAAGAAAAAGTATCTGGGAACGTTCTATTTAGAAAAACGTTTCTATAATCCTTTGTAACCCGCTGTAACCGGTTTTTGTAATCGGTTTCAAAAACCCACAAAATTGGTATTTTTGCAAAGGGGTTAGTCCATGGTTTTGGTCAAAAATTGGAAATTTTGTGAACGTTTCCTTTTATGCAAAATACACCCACAAAAAGTATTTGGTGACGTTGTCGTTAGAAAAGAAACCTTTCTAGACAATATAAACATGGATTTAAAAAGAAGGCAAAATTGGCAGTTTTGCAAAGGGGATAGTCCATGATTTAGGTCAAAAAGTTGAAGTTTTTTCATGTTTGTATTTATCAAAAATAGATCGAGAAAAAGTGTTTGCTGACGTTCTAGATAAAAAAGAAGCCTTTAAAGACTATAAAAACAACTGTTTACGAAAAACGGAAAATTAGAATTTTTCCAAAGGGGTTAGTGCATCGCTTTGATCAAAAATTAGAGATTTCTTTAACTTTGATTTTTATGCAAAATAGACCAAGAAAAAGTATCTGGGAACGTTCTAGTTAGAAAAAGTTTCTATAACTCTTTGTAACCCCCTGTAACCCCTTGTAACCCCCTGTCACCCCTTGTAACCCCTTGTAACCCCCTGTAACCCCTTGTAACCCCTTGTAACCCCTTGTAACCCCTTGTAACCCCCTGTAATCCCTTGTAACCCCCTGTATTCCCATTTCATAGATTGTGAAAATAGATCGTGAAAAAATGATTTTCGACGTTTTATATAGCAAACAAGCCTTTCTGAACAAGAAAAACATCGGTTTCAAAAACCCACAAAATTGGCATTTTTGCAAAGGGGTTAGTCCATGGTTTTGGTCAAAAATTGGAAATTTTGTGAACGTTTCGTTTTATGCAAAATACACCCAGAAAAAGTATTTGGTGACGTTGTCGTTAGAAAACAAGCCTTTCTAGACAATATAAACATGGATTTAAAAAGAAGGCAAAATTGGCATTTTTGCAAAGGGGATAGTCCATGATTTTGGTCAAAAAATTGAAGATTTTTCATCTTTTGTATTTATCAAAAATAGATCGAGAAAAAGTGTTTGCTGACGTTCTAGATAAAAAAAGAAGCCTTTAAAGACTATAAAAACAACTGTTTACGAAAAACGCAAAATTAGAATTTTTCCAAAGGGGTTAGTCCTTCGTTTAGATCCAAAATTAGAGATTTCTTTAAGTTTGATTTTTATGGAAAATAGACCAAGAAAAAGTATCTGGGAACGTTCTAGTTAGAAAAAAGTTTCTATAATCCTTTGTAACCCCCTGTAACCCCTTATCACCCCCTGTCGCCCCTTGTAACCCCTTGAAACCCCCTGTAACCCCTTGTAACCCGCTGTAACCCCTTGTAACCCCTTGTAACCCCCTGTAACCCCTTGTAACCCTCTGTATTCCCATGTCATAGATCGTGAAAATAAAACGTGAAAAAACGATTTTCGACGTTTTATATAGCAAACAAGCCTTTCTGATCAAGAAAAACATCGGTTTCAAAAACCCACAAAATTGACATTTTTGCAAAGGGGTTAGTCCATGGTTTTGGTCAAAAATTGGAAATTTTGTGAACGTTTCTTTTTCTGCAAAATACACCCACAAAAAGTATTTGGTGACGTTCTCGTTAGAAAATAAGCCTTCCTAGAAAATATAAACATGGATTTAAAAAGAAGGCAAAATTGGCATTTTTGCAAAGGGGATAGTCCATGATTTTGGTCAAAAAGGTGAAGTTTTTTCATGTTTTGTATTTATCAAAAATAGATCGAGAAAAAGTGTTTGCTGACGTTCTAGATAAAAAAGAAGCCTTTAAAGACTATAAAAACAACTGTTTACGAAAAACGGAAAATTAGAATTTTTCCAAAGGGGTTAGTCCATCGTTTTGATCAAAAATTAGAGATTTCTTTAACTTTGATTTTTATGCAAAATAGACTAAGAAAAAGTATCTGGGAACGTTCTATTTAGAAAAACGTTTCTATAATCCTTTGTAATCCCCGGTAACCGGTTTTTGTAATCGGTTTCAAAAACCCACAAGATTGGTATTTTTGCTAAGGGGTTAGTCCATGGTTTTGGTCAAAAATTGGAAATTTTGTGAACGTTTCGTTTTATGCAAAATACACCCACAAAAAGTATTTGGTGACCTTCTCGTTAGAAAACAAGCCTTCCTAGACAATATAAACATGGATTTAAAAAGAAGGCAAAATTGGCATTTTTGCAAAGGGGATAGTCCATGATTTTGGTCAACAGGTTGAAGGTTTTTCACCTTTTGTATTTATCAAAAATAGATCGAGAAAAAGTGTTCGCTGATGTTCTAGATAAAAAGAAAGCCTTTAAAGACTATAAAAACAACTGTTTACGAAAAACGCAAAATTAGAATTTTTCCAAAGGGGTTAGTCCATCGTTTTGATCAAAAATTAGAGATTTCTTTAAGTTTGATTTTTATGCAAAATAGACCAAGAAAAAGTATCTGGGAACGTTCTATTTAGAAAAACGTTTCTATAATCCTTTGTAACCCCCTGTAACCGGTTTTTGTAATCGGTTTCAAAAACCCACAAGATTGCTATTTTTGCTAAGGGGTTAGTCCATGGTTTTGGTCAAAAATTGGAAATTTTGTGAACGTTTCGTTTTATGCAAAATACACCCACAAAAAGTATTTGGTGACCTTCTCGTTAGAAAACAAGCCTTCCTAGACAATATAAACATGGATTTAAAAAGAAGGCAAAATTGGCATTTTTGCAAAGGGGATAGTCCATGATTTTGGTCAAAAGGTTGAAGTTTTTTCATCTTTTGTATTTATCAAAAATAGATCGAGAAAAAGTGTTTGCTGACGTTCTAGATAAAAAGAAAGCTTTTAAAGACTATAAAAACAACTGTTTGCAAAAAACGCAAAATTAGAATTTTTCCAAAGGGGTTAGTCCATCGTTTTGATCAAAAATTAGAGATTTCTTTAACTTTGATTTTTATGCAAAATAGACTAAGAAAAAGTATCTGGGAACGTTCTATTTAGAAAAACGTTTCTATAATCCTTTGTAATCCCCGGTAACCGGTTTTTGTAATCGGTTTCAAAAACCCACAAAATTGGTATTTTTGCTAAGGGGTTAGTCCATGGTTTTGGTCAAAAATTGGAAATCTTGTGAACGTTTCGTTTTATGCAAAATACACCCACAAAAAGTATTTGGTGACCTTCTCGTTAAAAAACAAGCCTTCCTAGACAATATAAACATGGATTTAAAAAGAAGGCAAAATTGGCATTTTTGCAAAGGGGATAGTCCATGATTTTGGTCAAAAAGTTGAAGTTTTTTTCATCTTTTGTATTTATCAAAAATAGATCGAGAAAAAGTATTTGCTAAAGTTCTAGATAAAAAAGAGGCCTTTAAAGACTATAAAAACAACTGTTTACGAAAAACGCAAAATTAGAATTTTTCCAAAGGGGTTAGTCGATCGTTTTGATCAAAAATTAGAGATGTCTTTAACTTTGATTTTTATGCAAAATAGACCAAGAAAAAGTATCTGGGAACGTTCTATTTAGAAAAACGTTTCTATAATCCTTTGTAATCCCCTGTAACCGGTTTTTGTAATGGGTTTCAAAAACCCACAAGATTGGTATTTTTGCAAAGGGGTTAGTCCATGGTTTTGGTCAAAAATTGGAAATTTTGTGAACGTTTCGTGTTATGCAAAATACACCTACAAAAAGTATTTGGTGACCTTCTCGTTAGAAAACAACCCTTCCTAGACAATATTAACGTGGATTTAAAAAGAAGGCAAAATTGGCATTTTTGCAAAGGGGATAGTCCATGATTTTGGTCAAAAGGTTGAAGTTTTTTCATCTTTTGTATTTATCAAAAATAGATCGAGAAAAAGTGTTTGCTGACGTTCTAGATAAAAAGAAAGCTTTTAAAGACTATAAAAACAACTGTTTGCAAAAAACGCAAAATTAGAATTTTTCCAAAGGGGTTAGTCCATCGTTTTGATCAAAAATTAGAGATTTCTTTAACTTTGATTTTTATGCAAAATAGACCAAGAAAAAGTATCTGGGAACGTTCTATTTAGAAAAACGTTTCTATAATCCTTTGTAATCCCCGGTAACCGGTTTTTGTAATCGGTTTCAAAAACCCACAAAATTGGTATTTTTGCTGAGGGGTTAGTCCATGGTTTTGGTCAAAAATTGGAAATTTTGTGAACGTTTCGTTTTATGCAAAATACACCCACAAAAAGTATTTGGTGACCTTCTCGTTAAAAAACAAGCCTTCCTAGACAATATAAACATGGATTTAAAAAGAAGGCAAAATTGGCATTTTTGCAAAGGGGATAGTCCATGATTTTGGTCAAAAAGTTGAAGTTTTTTCATCTTTTGTATTTATCAAAAATAGATCGAGAAAAAGTATTTGCTAAAGTTCTAGATAAAAAAGAGGCCTTTAAAGACTATAAAAACAACTGTTTACGAAAAACGCAAAATTAGAATTTTTCCAAAGGGGTTAGTCCATCGTTTTGATCAAAAATTAAAGAGTTCTTTAACTTTGATTTTTATGAAAAATAGACCAAGAAAAAGTATCTGGGAACGTTCTATTTAGAAAAACGTTTCTATAATCCTTTGTAACCCCCTGTAACCGGTTTTTGTAATCGGTTTCAAAAACCCACAAAATTGGTATTTTTGCAAAGGGGTTAGTCCATGGTTTTGGTCAAAAATTGGAAATTTTGTGAACGTTTCGTTTTATGCACAATACACCCACAAAAAGTATTTGGTGACGTTGTCGTTAGAAAAGAAGCCTTTCTAGACAATATAAACATGGATTTAAAAAGAAGGCAAAATTGGCATTTTTGCAAAGGGGATAGTCCATGATTTTGGTCAAAAAGTTGAAGTTTTTTCATCTTTGTATTTATCAAAAATAGATCGAGAAAAAGTGTTTGCTGACGTTCTAGATAAAAAAGAAGCCTTTAAAGACTATAAAAACAACTGTTTACGAAAAACGGAAAATTAGAATTTTTCCAAAGGGGTTAGTCCATCGTTTTGATCAAAAATTAGAGATTTCTTTAAGTTTGATTTTTATGCAAAATAGACCAAGAAAAAGTATCTGGGAACGTTCTAGTTAGAAAAAGTTTCTATAATCCTTTGTAACCCCCTGTAACGCCTTGTCACCCCCTGTCACCTCTTGTAACCCCTTGTAACCCCCTGTAACCCCTTGTAACTTCTTGTAACCCCTTGTAACCCCTTGTAACCCCTTATAACCCCTTGTAACCCCCTGTAATCCCTTGTAACCCCCTGTATTCCCATGTCATAGATTGTGAAAATAAATCGTGAAAAAATGATTTTCGACGTTTTATATAGCAAACAAGCCTTTCTGAACAAGAAAAACATCGGTTTCAAAAACCCACAAAATTTGCATTTTTGCAAAGGGGTTAGGCCATGGTTTTGGTCAAAAAGTTGAAATTTTGTGAACGTTTCGTTTTATGCAAAATACACCCACAAAAAGTATTTGGGGACGTTCCCGTTAGAAAACAATTCTTTCTAGACAATATAAACATGGATTTAAAAAGAACGCAGAATTGGCATTTTTGCAAAGGGGATAGTGCATGATTTTGGTTAAAAAGTTGAAGTTTTTTCATCTTTTGTATTTATCAAAAATAGATCGAGAAAAAGTGTTTGCTGACGTTCTAGATAAAAAAGAAGCCTTTAAAGACTATAAAAACAACTGTTTACGAAAAACGGAAAATTAGAATTTTTCCAAAGTGGATAGTGCATCGTTTAGATCAAAAATTAGAGATTTCTTTAACTTTGATTTTTATGCAAAATAGACCAAGAAAAAGTATCTGGGAACGTTCTAGTTAGAAAAAAGTTTCTATAATCCTTTGTAACCCCCTGTAACCCGTTATCTCCCCCTGTCGCCCCTTGTAACCCCTTGTAACCCCCTGTAACCCCTTGTAACCCCTTGTAACCCCTTGAAACCCGCTGTAACCCCTTGTAACCCCCTGTAACCCCTTGTAACCCCTTGTAACCCTCTGTAACCCCTTGTAACCCCCTGTATTTCCATGTCATAGATCGTGAAAATAAAACGTGAAAAAACGATTTTCGACGTTTTATATAGTAAACAAGCCTTTCTGAACAAGAAAAACATCGGTTTCAAAAACCCACAAAATTGACATTTTTGCAAAATGCCTAGTCCATGGTTTCGGTCAAAAATTGGAAATTTTGTGAACGTTTCTTTTTCTGCAAAATACATCCAGAAAAACTATTTGGTGACGTTCTCGTTAGAAAATAAGCCTTCCTAGAAAATATAAACATGGATTTAAAAAGAAGGCAAAATTGGCATTTTTGCTGAGGGGATATTCCATGATTTTGGTCAAAAAGTTGAAGTTTTTTCATCTTTTGTATTTATCAAAAATAGATCGAGAAAAAGTGTTTGCTGACGTTCTAGATAAAAAAGAAGTCTTTAAAGACTATAAAAACAAGTGTTTACGAAAAACGCAAAATTAGAATTTTTCCAAAGGGGTTAGTCCATCGTTTTGATCAAAAATTAGAGATTTCTTTAACTTTGATTTCTATGCAAAATAGACCAAGAAAAAGTATCTGGGAACGTTCTATTTACAAAAACGTTTCTATAATCCTTTATAACACCCTGTAACCGGTTTTTCTAATCGGTTTCAAACACCCACAAAATTGGCATTTTTGCAAAGGGGTTAGTCCTTGGTTTTGGTCAAAAATTGGAAATTGTGTGAACGTTTCGTTTTATTGAAATACACCCAGAAAAAGTATTTGGTGACGTTCCCGTTAGAAAACAAGCCTTTCTAGACAATATTAACATGGATTTAAAAAAAAGGCAAAATTGGCATTTTTGCAAAGGGGATAGTCCATGATTTTGGTCAAAAAGGTGAAGTTTTTTCATGTTTTGCATTTATCAAAAATAGATCGAGAAAAAGTGTTTGCTGACGTTCTAGATAAAAAAGAAGCCTTTAAAGACTATAAAAACAACTGTTTACGAAAAACGGAAAATTAGAATTTTTCCAAAGTGGATAGTGCATCGTTTAGATCAAAAATTAGAGATTTCTTTAACTTTGATTTTTATGCAAAATATACCAAGAAAAAGTATCTCGGAACGTTCTAGTTAGAAAAAAGTTTCTATAATCCTTTGTAACCCCCTGTAACCCCTTATCTCCCCCTGTCGCCCTTTGTAACCCCTTGTAACCCCCTGTAACCCCTTGTAACCCCTTGTAACCCCCTTTAACCGCGTGTATTCCCATGTCATAGATCGTGAAAATAAATCGTGAAAAATCGATTTTCGACGTTTTACATAGCAAACAAGCCTTTCTGAACAAGAAAAACATCGGATTCAAAAACCCACAAAATTGGCATTTTTGGAAAGGGGTTAGTCCATGGTTTTGTTCAAAAATTGGAAATTTTGTGAACGTTTCGTTTTATGCAAAATACAGCCAGAAAAAGTATTCGGTGACATATCCGTTAGAAAACAAGCCTTTCTAGACAGTATAAAGATGGATTTAAAAAGAAGGGAAAATTGGCATTTTTGCACAGGGGATAGTTCATGATTTTGGTTAAAAAGTTAAAGTCTTTTCATCTTTTGTATTTATCAAAAATAGATCGAGAAAAAGTGTTTGCTGACGTTCTAGATAAAAAAGAAGCCTTTAAAGACTATAAAAACAACTGTTTACGAAAAACGCAAAATTAGAATTTTTCCAAAGGGGTTAGTCCATCGTTTAGATCAAAAATTAGAGATTTCTTCAACTTTGATTTTTATGCAAAATAGACCAAGGAAAAGTATCTGGGAACGTTCTAGTTAGAAAAAAGTTTCTATAATCCTTTGTAACCCCCTGTCACCCCTTGTCACCCCCTGTCACCCCTTTTAACCCCTTGTAACCCCCTGTAACCCCTTGTAACCCCTTGTAACCCCTTGTAACCCCCTGTATTCCCATGTCATAGATAGTGAAAATAAATCGTGAAAAAACGATTTTCGACGTTTTATATAGCAAACAAGCCTTTCTAAACAAGAAAAACATCGGTTTCAAAAACCCACAAAATTGGCATTTTTGCAAAGGGGTTAGTCCATGGTTTCGGTCAAAAATTGGAAATTTTGTGAACGTTTCGTTTTATGCAAAATACACCCAGAAAAAGTATTTGGTGACGTTGTCGTTAGAAAACAAGCCTGTCTAGACAGTATAAAGTTGGATTTAAAAAGAAGGGAAAATTGGCATTTTTGCAAAGGGGATAGTCCATGATTTTGGTCAAAAAGATGAAGTTTTTTCATCTTTTGTATTTATCAAAAATAGACCGAGAAAAAGTGTTTGCTGAAGTTCTAGATAAAAAGAAAGCCTTTAAAGACTATAAAAACAACTGTTTACGAAAAACGCAAAATTAGAATTTTTCCAAAGGGGTTAGTCCATCGTTT
The DNA here is from genome assembly GCA_942486035.1 of Porites lobata. NCBI lineage: Eukaryota > Metazoa > Cnidaria > Anthozoa > Scleractinia > Poritidae > Porites > Porites lobata. The sequence goes on along the minus strand of CALNXK010000658.1, from coordinate 10,870 downwards.
TGATCAAAAATTAGATATTTCTTTAACTTTGATTTTTATTCAAAATAGACCAAGATAATGTATCTGGGAACGTTCTAGTTAGAAAAAGTTTCGATAATCCTTTGTAATCCCCTGTAACCCCTTGTCTCCCCCTGTCGCCCCTTGTAACTCCTTGTAACCCCCTGTAACCTCTAGTAACCCCTTGTAACCCCTTGTAACCCCCTGTAATCCCTTGTAACCCCCTGTATTCCCATGTCATAGATCGTGAAAAGAAATCGTGAAAAAATGATTTTCGACGTTTTATATAGCAAACAAGCCTTTCTGAACAAGAAAAACATCGGTTTCAAAAACCCACAAAATCGGCATTTTTGCAAAGTGGTTAGTCCATGGTTTTGGTCAAAAATTGGAAATTTTGTGAACGTTTGTTTTATGCAAAATACACCCACAAAAAGTATTTGGTGACCTTCTCGTTAGAAAACAAGCCTTCGTAGACAATATAAACATGGATTTAAAAAGAAGGCAAAATTGGCCTTTTTGCAAAGGGGATAGTCCATGATTTTGGTCAAAAGGTTGAAGTTTTTTCATCTTTTGTATTTATCAAAAATAGATCGAGAAAAAGTGTTTCCTGACGTTCTAGAGAAAAAGAAAGCTTTTAAAGCCTATAAAAACAACTGTTTACGAAAAACGCAAAATTAGAATTTTTCCAAAGCTGTTAGTCCATCGTTTTGATGAAAAATTAGAGATTTCTTTAACTTTGATTTTTATGCAAAATAGACTAAGAAAAAATATCTGGGAACGTTCTATTTAGAAAAAACGTTTCTATAATCCTCTGTAATCCCCGGTAACCGGTTTTTGTAATCGGTTTCAAAAACCCACAAAATTGGTATTTTTGCTGAGGGGTTAGTCCATGGTTTTGGTCAAAAATTGGAAATTTTGTGAACGTTTCGTTTTATGCAAAATACACCCAGAAAAAGTATTTGGTGACGTTCGCGTTAGAAAATAAGCCTTCCTAGAAAATATAAACATGGATTTAAAAAGAAGGCAAAATTGGCATTTTTGCAAAGGGGATAGTCCATGATTTTGGTCAAAAAGTTGAAGTTTTTTCATCTTTTGTATTTATCAAAAATAGATCGAGAAAAAATATTTGCTGACGTTCTAGATAAAAAAGAGGCCTTTAAAGACTATAAAAACTACTGTTTAGGAAAAACGCAAAATTAGAATTTTTCCAAAGGGGTTAGTCCATCGTTTTGATCAAAAATTAGAGAGTTCTTTAACTTTGATTTTTATGCAAAATTGACCAAGAAAAAGTATCTGGGAACCTTCTATTTAGCAAAACGTTTCTATAATCCTTTGTAACCCCCTGTAACCGGTTTTTCTAATCGGTTTCAAAAACCCACAAAATTGGCATTTTTGCAAAGGGGTTAGTCCATGGTTTTGGTCAAAAATTGGAAATTGTGTGAACGTTTCGTTTTATGCAAAATACACTTACAAAAAGTATTTGGTGTCGTCGTCGTTAGAAAACAAGCCTTTCTACACAATATAAACATGGATTTAAAAAGAAGGCAAAATTGGCATTTTTGCAAAGGGGATAGTCCATGATTTTGGTCAAAAAGGTGAAGTTTTTTCATGTTTTGTATTTATCAAAAATAGATCGAGAAAAAGTGTTTCCTGACGTTCTAGATAAAAAAGAAGCCTTTAAAGACTATAAAAACAACTGTTTACGAAAAAAGGAAAATTGAAATTTTTCCAAAGGGGTTAGTCCATCGTTTTCATCAAAAATTAGAGATTTCTTTAACTTTGATTTTTATGCAAAATAGACCAAGAAAAAGTATCTGGGAACGTTCTAGTTAGAAAAAGTTTCTATAATCCTTTGTAACCCCCTGTAACCCCTGGTCACCCCCTGTCACCCCTTGTAACCCCTTCTAACCCCCTGTAACCCCTTGTAACCCCTTGTAACCCCTTGTAACCCTCTGTAATCCCTTGTAACCCCCTGTATTCCCATGTCATAGATTGTGAAAATAAATCGAGAAAAAATGATTTTCGACGTTTTATATAGCAAACAAGTCTTTCTGAACAAGAAAAACATCGGTTTCAAAAACCCACAAAATTGGCATTTTTGCAAAGGGCTTAGTCCATGGTTTTGATCAAAAATTGGAAATTTTGTGAACGTTTCGTTTTATGCAAAATACACCCAGAAAAAGTATTTGGTGACGTTGTCGTTAGAAAACAAGCCTTTCTAGACAATATAAACATGGATTTAAAAAGAAGGCAAAATTGGCATTTTTGCAAAGGGGATAGTCCATGATTTTGGTCAAAAAGTTGAAGATTTTTCATCTTTTGTATTTATCAAAAATAGATCGAGAAAAAGTGTTTGCTGACGTTCTAGATAAAAAAGATGCCTTTAAAGACTATAAAAACAACTGTTTACGAAAAACGCAAAATTAGAATTTTTCCAAAGGGGTTAGTCCATCGTTTAGATGAAAAATTAGAGATTTCTTTAAGTTTGATTTTTATGCAAAATAGGCCAAGAAAAAGTATCTGGGAACGTTCTAGTTAGAAAAAAGTTTCTATAATCCTTTGTAACCCCCTGTAACCCCTTATCACCCCCTGTCACCCCTTGTAACCCCTTGAAACCCCCTGTAACCCCTTGTAACCCCCTGTAACCCCTTGTAACCCCTTGTAACCCCCTGTAACCCCTTGTAACCCCTTGTATTCCCATGTCATAGATCGTGAAAATAAATCGTGAAAAAACGATTTTCGACGTTTTATATAGCAAACAAGCCTTTCTGAACAAGAAAAACATCGGTTTCAAAAACCCAAAAAATTGACATTTTTGCAAAGGGGTTAGTCCATGGTTTTGGTCAAAAATTGGAAATTTTGTGAACATTTCTTTTTCTGCAAAATACACCCAGAAAAACTATTTGGTGACGTTCTCGTTAGAAAATAAGCCTTCCTAGAAAATATAAACATGGATTTAAAAAGAAGGCAAAATTGGCATTTTTCCTGAGGGGATAGTCCATGATTTTGGTAAAAAAGTTGAAGTTTTTTCATCTTTTGTATTTATCAAAAATAGATCGAGAAAAAGTGTTTGCTGACGTTCTAGATAAAAAAGAAGTCTTTAAAGACTATAAAAGCAAGTGTTTACGAAAAACGCAAAATTAGAATTTTTCCAAACGGGTTAGTCCATCGTTTTGATCAAAAATTAGAGATTTCTTTAACTTTTATTTTTATTCAAAATAGACCAAGAAAAAGTATCTGGGAACGTTCTATTTAGAAAAACATTTCTATAATCCTTCGTAACCCCCTGTAACCCCTTATCAACCCTTGTCGCCCCTTGTAACCCCTTGTAACCCCCTGTTACCCCTTGTAACCCCTTGTAACCCCCTGTAACCCCTTGTAACCCCCTGTATTCCCATGTCATAGATCATGAAAATAAATCGTGAAAAAACGATTTTAGACGTTTTATATAGCAAACAAGCCTTTCTGAACAAGAAAAACATCGGGTTCAAAAACCCACAAAATTGGCATTTTTGAAAAGGGGTTAGTCCATGGTTTTGGTCAAAGATTGGAAATTTTGTGAACGTTTCGTTTTATGCAAAATACACCCAGAAAAAGTATTTGGTGACGTTGTCGTTAGAAAACAAGCCTTTCTAGACAATATAAACATGGATTTAAAAAGAAGGCAAAATTGGCATTTTTGCAAAGGGGATAGTCCATGATTTTGGTCAAAAAGTTGAAGTTTTTTCATCTTTTGTATTTATCAAAAATAGATCGAGAAAAAGTGTTTGCTGACGTTTTAGATAAAAAGAAAGCCTTTAAAGACTATAAAAACAACTGTTTACGAAAAACGGAAAATTAGAATTTTTCCAAACGGGTTAGTCCATCGTTTTGATCAAAAATTAGAGATTTCTTTAACTTTGATTTTTATGCAAAATAGACCAAGAAAAAGTATCTGTTAACGTTCTTTTTAGATAAACGTTTCTATAATCCTTTCTAACCCCGTGTAACCGGTTTTTGTTAGCGGTTTCAAAAACGTACAAAATTGGCATTTTTGCAAAGGGGTTAGTCCATGGTTTTGGTCAAAAATTGGAAATTGTGCGAACGTTTCGTTTTATGCAAAATACTCCCACAAAAAGTATTTGGTGACGTTGTCGTTAGAAAACAAGCCTTTCTAGACAATATAAACATGGATTTAAAAAGAAGGCAAAATTGGCATTTTTGCAAAGGGGATAGTCCATGATTGTGGTCAAAAAGTTAAAGTTTTTTCATCTTTTGTATTTATCAAAAATAGATCGAGAAAAAGTGTTTGCTGACGTTCTAGATAAAAAAGAAGCCTTTAAAGACTATAAAAACAACTGTTTACGAAAAACGGGAAATTAGAATTTTTCCAAAGGGGTTAGTCCATCGTTTAGATCAAAAATTAGAGATTTCTTTAACTTTGATTTTTATGCAAAATAGACCAAGAAAAAGTATCTGGGAACGTTCTAGTTAGAAAAAAGTTTCTAAAATCCTTTGTAACCCCCTGTAACCTTTTATCACCCCCTGTCACCCCTTGTAACCCCTTGTAACCCCCTGTAACCCCTTGTAACCCCTTGTAACCCTTTGTAACCCCTTGTAACCCCCTGTATTGCCATGTCATAGATCGTGAAAATAAATCGTGAAAAAACGATTTTCGACGTTTTATATACAAAACAAGCCTTTCTGAACAAGAAAAACATCGGTTTCAAAAACCCACAAAATTGGCATTTTTGCAAAGGGGTTAGTCCATGGTTTTGATCAAAAATTGGAAATTTTGTGAACGTTTCGTTTTATGCAAAATACACCCAGAAAAAGTATTTGGTGACGTTGTCGTTAGAAAACAAGCCTGTCTAGGCAATATAAACATGGATTTAAAAAGTAGGCAAATTTGGTATTTTTGCAAAGGGGATAGTCCATGATTTTGGTCAAAAAGTTGAAGTTTTTTCATCTTTTGTTTTTATGAAAAATAGATCGAGAAAAAGTGTTTGCTGACGTTCTTTAAAGACTATAAAAACAACTGTTTACGAAAAACGCAAAATTAGAATTTTTCGAAAGGGGTTAGTCCATCGTTTTGATCAAAAATTAGAGATTTCTTCAACTTTGATTTTTATGCAAAATAGACCAAGAAAAAGTATTTGGGAACCTTCTAGTTAGAAAAAAGTTTCTATAATCCTTTGTAACCCCCTGTAACCCCTTGTCACCCCATGTCACCCCTTGTAACCCCTTGTAACCCCATGTAACCCCTTGTAACCCCTTGTAACCTCTTGTAACCCCTAGTAACCCCCTGTAACTCCTTGTAACCCCCTGTATTCCCATATCATAGATCGTGCAAATAAATCGTGAAATAACGATTTTCGACGTTTTATATAGCAAACAAGCCTTTCTGAACAAGAAAAACATCGGTTTCAAAAACCCACAAAATTGGCGTTTTTGCAAAGGGGTTAGTCCATGGTTTTGGTCAAAAATTGGAAATTTTGTGAACGTTTCGTTTTATGCAAAATACACCCAGAAAAAGTATTTGGTGACGTTGTCGTTAGAAAACAAGCCTTTCTAGACAATATAAACATGGATTTAAAAAGAAGGCAAAATTGGCATTTTTGCAAAGGGGATAGTCCATGATTTTGGTCAAAAAGTTGAAGTTTTTTCATCTTTTGTATTTATCAAAAATAGATCGAGAAAAATTGTTTGCTGACGTTCTAGATAAAAAAGAAGCCTTTAAAGACTAAAAAGACAAATGTTTACGAAAAACGGAAAATTAGAATTTTTCCAAAGGGGTTAGTCCGTCGTTTTAATCAAAATATAGAGATTTCTTCAACTTTGATTTTTATGCAAAATAGACCAAGAAAAAGTATCTGGGATCGTTCTAGTTAGAAAAAAGTTTCTATAATCCTTTGTAACCCTCTGTAACCACTTGTCACCCCTTGTCACCCCTCGTAACCCCTTGTAACCCCTTGTAACCCCTTGTAACCACTTGTCATCCCTAGTAACCCCCTGTAACCCCTTGTAACCCCCTGTATTCCCATGTCATAGATCGTGAAAATAAATCGTGATGAAACGATTTTCGACGTTTTATATAGCAAACAAGCCTTTCTGAACAAGAAAAACATCGTTTTCAAAAACCCACAATATTGGCATTTTTGCAAAGGGGTTAGTCCATGGTTTTGGTCAAAAATTGGAAATTTTGTGAACGTTTCTTTTTCTGCAAAATACACCCAGAAAAACTATTTGGTGACGTTCTCGTTAGAAAATAAGCCTTCCTAGAAGATATAAACATGGATTTAAAAAGAAGGCAAAATTGGCATTTTTGCAAAGGGGATAGTCCATGATTTTGGTCAAAAAGTTGAAGTTTTTTCATCTTTTGTATTTATCAAAAATAGATCGAGAAAAAGTGTTTGCTGACGTTCTAGATAAAAAAGAAGCGTTTAAAGAGTAAAAAGACAACTGTTTACGAAAAACGCAGAATTAGAATTTTTCCAAAGGGGTTAGTCCATCGTTTTGATCAAAAATTAGAGATTTCTTTAACTTTGATATTTATGGAAAATAGACAAAGTAAAAGTATCTGGGAACGTTCTAGTTAGATAAAACTTTCCATAATCCTTTGTAACCCCCTGTAACCCCTTGTCACCCCCTGTCACCCCTTGTAACCCCCTGTAACGCCCTGTAACCCCTTTTAAGCCCCTGTATTCCCATGTCAGAGACCGTGAAAATGAATCGCAATGAAACGATTTTCGACGTTTTGTATAGCAAACAAGCCTTTCTGAACGAGAAAAACGTCGGTTTAAAAAACCCACAAAATTAGCATTTTTCCAAAGGGGTTAGTCCATGGTTTTGGTCAAAAAGTGGAAATTTTGTGAACGTTTCGTTTTATGCAAAATACACCCAGAAAAAGTATTTGGTGACGTTCTCGTTAGAGAACAAGCCTTTCTAGACAATATAAACATGGATTTAAAAAGAAGGCAAAATTGGCATTTTTGCAAAGGGGATAGTCCATGATTTTGGTCAAAAAGTTGAAGTTTTTTCATCTTTTGTATTTATCAAAAATAGATCGAGAAAAAGTGTTTGCTGACGTTCTAGATAAAAAAGAAGCGTTTAAAGAGTAAAAAGACAACTGTTTACGAAAAACGCAGAATTAGAATTTTTCCAAAGGGGTTAGTCCATCGTTTTGATCAAAAATTAGAGATTTCTTTAACTTTGATATTTATGGAAAATAGACAAAGTAAAAGTATCTGGGAACGTTCTAGTTAGATAAAACTTTCCATAATCCTTTGTAACCCCCTGTAACCCCTTGTCACCCCCTGTCACCCCTTGTAACCCCCTGTAACGCCCTGTAACCCCTTTTAACCCCCTGTATTCCCATGTCAGAGACCGTGAAAATAAATCGCAATGAAACGATTTTCGACGTTTTGTATAGCAAACAAGCCTTTCTGAACAAGAAAAACGTCGGTTTAAAAAACCCACAAAATTAGCATTTTTCCAAAGGGGTTAGTCCATGGTTTTGGTCAAAAAGTGGAAATTTTGTGAACGTTTCGTTTTATGCAAAATACACCCAGAAAAAGTATTTGGTGACGTTGTCGTTAGAAAACAAGCCTTTCTAGACAATATAAACATGGATTTAAAAAGAAGGCAAAATTGGCGTTTTTGCAAAGGGGATAGTCCATGATTTTGGTCAAAAAGTTGAAGTTTTTTCATCTTTTGTATTTATCAAAAAAAAGATCGAGAAAAAATGTTTGCTGACGTTCTACATATAAAAAAAAAGCCGTTAAAGACTATAAAAACAACTGTTAACGGAAAATGCAAAATTTAATTTTTTTCCAAAGGGGTTAGTCCATCGTCTTGATCAAAAATTAGAGATTTCTTCAACTTTGATTTTTATGCAAAATAGACCCAAAAAAAGTCTCTGGGAACGTTCTAGTTAGAAAAAAGTTTCTATAATCCTTTGTAACCCCCTGTAACCCCTTGTCACCCCCTGTCGCCACTTGTAACCGCTTGTAACCTCCTGTAACCCCTTGTAACCCCCTGTATTCCCATGTCATAGATGGTGAAAATAAATCGTGAAAAAACGATTTTCGACGTTTTATATAGCAAACAAGCCTTTCTGAACTGAGAAAAACATCGGTTTCAAAAACGGACAAAATTGGCATTTTTGCAAAGGGGTTAGTCCATAGTTTTGGCCAAAAATTTGAAATTTTGTGACCGTGTCGTTTTATGCAAACTACTCCCAGAAAAAGTATTTGGTGACGTTCTCGTTAGAAAACAAGCCTTTCTAGACAATATAAACATGGATTTAAAAAGAAGGCAAAAATTGGCATTTTTGCAAAGGGGATAGTCCATGATTTTGGTCAAAAAGGTGAAATTTTTTCATCTTTTTTATTTATCAAAAATAGATCGAGAAAAAGTTTTTGCTGATGTTCTAGATAATAGAGAAGCCTTTAAAGACTATAAAAACAACTGTTTACGAAAAACGCAAAATGAGAATTTTTGCAAAGGGGTTAGTCCATTGTTTTGATCAAAAATTAGAGATTTCTTCAACTTTGATTTTAATGCAAAATAGACGAAGTAAAAGTATCTGGGAACGTTCTAGTTAGAAAAAAGTTTCTATAATCCTTTGTAACCCCCTCTAACCCCTTGTCAGTCTTTGTCACCCCTTGTAACCCTTTGTAACCCCCTGTAACCCCTTGTAAACCCTTGTAACCCCTTGTAGCCCCCTGTAACCCCTTGTAACCCCCTGTATTCCCATGTCATAGATCATGAAAATAAATCATGAAAAAACGATTTTCGACGTTTTATATAGCAAACAAGCCTTTCTGAAGAAGAAAAACATCGGTTTCAAAAACCCACAAAATTGGCATTTTTGCAAAGGATTTAGTCCATAGTTTCGGTCAAAAATTTGAAATTTTGTGAACGTTTCGTTTTATGCAAAATACACCCAGAAAAAGTATTTGGTGACGTTGTCGTTAGAAAAGAAGCCTTTCTAGACAATATAAACATGGATTTAAAAAGAAGGCAAAATTGGCATTTTTGCAAAGGGGATAGTCCATGATTTTGGTCAAAAAGTTGAAGTTTTTTTATGTTTTGTGTTTATCAAAAATAGATCGAGAAAAAGTGTTTGCTGACGTTCTAGATAAAAAAGAAGCCTTTAAAGACTATAAAAACAACTGTTTACGAAAAACGCAAAATTAGAATTTTTCCAAAGGGGTTAGTCCATCCTTTTGATCAATAATTAGAGATTTCTTCATGTTTGATTTTCATGCAAAATAGACCTAGAAAAAGTATCTGTAAACGTTTTAGTTAGAAAAAAGTTTCTATAATCCTTTGTAACCCCCTGTAACCCCTTGTCAGCCCCTGTCACCCCTCGTAACCCCTTGTAACCCCCTGTAACCCCTTGTAACCCCTTGTAACCCCTTGTAACTCCTTGTAACTCCTTGTAACCCCTTGTAAGCCCCTGTAACCCCTTGTAAGCCCCTGTATTCCCACATCATAGATCATGAAAATATATCGTGAAAAAACGATTTTTGACGTTTTATATAGCAAACAAGCCTTTCTGAACGAGAAAAACATCGGTTTCAAAAACTGACAAAATTGGCATTTTTGCAAAGGGGTTAGTCCATAGTTTTGGGCAAAAATTTGAAATTTTGTGAACGTTTCGTTTTGTGCAAAATACACCCAGAGAAAGTATTTGGTGACGTTGTCGTTAGAAAACAAGCCTTTCTAGACAATATAAACATGGATTGAAAAAGAAGGCAAAATTGGCATTTTTGCAAAGGGGATAGTCCATGATTTTGCTCAAAAAGTTGAAGTTTTTTTTATCTATTGTATTTATCAAAAATAGATCGAGAAAAAGTGTTTGCTGACGTTCTAGATAAAAAAGAAGCCTTTAAAGACTATAAAAACAACTGTTTACGAAAATTAGAATTTTTGCAAAGGGGTTAGTCCATCGTTTTGATGAAAAAATTAGAGATTGCTTCAACTTTGATTTTTCTGCAAAATAGACCAAGAAAAAGTATCTGGGAACGTTCTAGTTAGAAAAAAGTTTCTATAATCCTTTGTAACCCCCTGTAACCCCTTGTCACCCCCTGTCACCCCTTGTAACCCCTTTTAACCCCATGTAACTCCTTGTAACCCCATGTATTCCCACGTCGTAGTTCGTGAAAATAAATCGTGAAAAAACGATTTTCGACGTTTTATATAGCAAACAAGCCTTTCTGAACAAGAAAAACATCGGTTTCAAAAACCCATAAAATTGGCATTTTTGCAAAGGGGTTAGTCCATAGTTTTGGTCAAAAATTTGACATTTTGTGAACGTTTCGTTTTATGCAAAATATACCCAGAAAAAGTATTTGGTGACGTTGCCGTTAGAAAACAAGCCTTTCTAGACAATATAAACATGGATTTAAAAAGAAGGCAAAATTGGCATTTTTGCAAAGGGGATAGTCGATGATTTTGGTCAAAAAGTTGAAGTTTTTTCATCTTTTGTATTTATGAAAAGTAGATCGAGAAAAAGTGTTTGCTGGCGTTCTAGATAAAAAAGAAGCCTTTAAAGACTATAAAAACAACTGTTTACGAAAGACGCAAAATGAGAATTTTTCCAAAGGGGTTAGTCCATCGTTTTGATCAAAAATTAGAGATTTCTTTAACTTTGATTTTTCTGCAAAATAGACCAAGAAAAAGTACCTGGGAACGTTCTAGTTAGAAAAAAGTTTCTATAATCCTTTGTAACCCCCTGTAACCCCTTGTTACCTCTTGTAACCCCTTGTAACCCCCCTTTAAGCCTTTGTAACCCCCTGTATTCCTATATCATAGATCGTGAAAATAAATCGTGAAAAAACGATTTTCGACGTTTTATATAGCAAACAAGCCTTTCTGAACAAGAAAA
>CALNXK010000657.1:80000-85300 GCA_942486035.1 Porites lobata | reverse complement strand
ACATTAAATTGCCAGGAGACACACCTTCCTAAACTGCCTTTGTCACATGTGGTATAACAATGAAAATAGCCGAAATTGACTTCTGACTCCTGATACTTTTCAGGTGACTATAAAACAAATCCAAGTGCACCCGACACGTACACTGTAATTTTCAGACTACAAAAAGCTTCAACTTAGTTATGAACAGCATATAATTTTCTGTTCGGGATAAAGTGTTGCTATTCTTGGGAGAAACGTTCCACGGCGTAATTGTGACAAATAAGAAACTGACTTCAACTTAGGAACTGCTTCACTGCATTCTTCATCATACCTATAGAATAGCAACAACAACAAAAACAGCAAAAAACAACGTTAGCAAACTAGCAGAAGAGAAGAATAGTGATTTCAGCTAGCGAAAAAAACATTTTGACAACTGGCTTCTAAGAGTGCGCCCGATTGATCGTATACCGGAAAACGAATACGCAAACGTTTTGTTACAAACCTCTTCCATACCGTACGTTTTTGGACCGTTTAAAGTTTATATAGATCAGATTACTTTATTTTAATCATTTTTGTAGATACTGCAATACAATGAAAGCCAAAACAAGTGATTTCATTCGAGTTTACCCCATTTTTTCTTATTTGGGACGCGAAAGACGGTGAATCGAAAACGCTCTAAATCTTTTAGAGCAAAGGGCCATATTAAAACTGGTAACTTCAACCCACGAGTAAACCTATTGTAGATTTAAATAAACTAGCATAGCATAAACCCTATCTCTCTTTCAAGCTCCCTCTCTCTGTTCATATATAATAAACGTATGATATATCAATCAATTTGTCACGACTATAACACTTCATGTGGGCTGATCATCCAATATAGTTTATTCACGAGCTGGAAGTTCGGATTTGATTTTGACCTTCGGTTTGATGACCTCCAACTTCAGGTGCCTGGACTTTTCCACTTAGCGTTCTAGTTCTTTATGGGGAAATGATCTCAAAAACTTCATTTAATAAAATAAGCCCCTCGCTCAAACGTTCTTGAAATGAATAAACCCCCCGGAAGGCTTAATAGAAGATTAACCATATTTGGAGACTTTCCTAAGCGACCACTCAACGTGAAATAAGCGACCAAAAATTTGATCTTGGCATTTTGGGTCGTCGCTTACGTCAAGATCGACTGTTAGTTCCAATGGAGCGAACTCAAACAGGGACGCCGAAACATTGAAATGTAAAAAAAATCATCAGATTTGAAATACATTTTGTAGTTTAACTGCCAAACAAACTACCAAAGTCAGGCTTCTTTGTAGCTGTCAACCTGTGATAGGCAGATTGACGTTATAAGTGGCATCGGTTGAGTTAGATCGTTGCCTTATAAGCGACAGAAATAATTCTTAAAATAACATTTGCAAAAGTAGGGATTATGATCCCAGGTTTAAATGTATACCAAAATACCTTGCTATTTAATCGATGCCTTCAAACTCAAGCGTTACGTCATCACCAATGAGAACAAACGGCGCCCAGTACTTCACTGCGTTAAAGCGGTGAGATTCTCTCATGGATTTCATGGCTATATTCAGGGCCTCACTGGCACTTCGTCCATGGACTAGTTGTTGGTAGAAAACTTTCATGAACTCCATAGTAGCTTCGTCATCGATCGCCCACAGGGATACCAGAACAGAACGAGCACCAGCACCCAAAAATGCCCGTGCGATGCCGACCACACCCTCAGATTTGACCTCTCCCTGAGCACTATGGCAGCAACTAAGTACAACAAGTCTTGCCCTAATCTGCGCCTTTAAAACATCTTGCATAGTTAAGAGATAGTCCTCCCTGGCTGGATTTCCGAATGATGAACGTGTTGTGCTAGGGGCCAAGGTAATTTCTCCTGTTTCCATTTTACCGTGAGCAGCAATGTGCACCAAAGCAACCGAGGAGATACGTCTCAAAACTTCATCTTTAGTTGCCCGTTTTCCAACGAGAGGTACAGTTTGAAGTATTTTCCCAATCATTTGCACTTCTTTTTCAGCCCACTCTAACTGCTCTAGCCTCCTTCCTTCATAAACTACCTCCTGTACCCACGGATCGCCGACGAGAAGAGCGCCAGTCTTGCTGTGCCAATCTGCTGGACTATTGTGGATTAATCGAAGACTAGAAAGTGAGGGAAGCAGACGAATTCTGAAAGTTTCACATAGGTACTTTGATTTCAAGTCCATTAAAGCAGCATAAGGCGCCAAATACAGAGGTCCTTGTGGAACGACCACAACCTCATCGCCCTGGAGTAAGTCTCTTATAGGGTCTATAACAGCATTGTAAAATGTTTGTAATGATTTTGTCTCAAAACATGAAGGATGAGACTTTGACTTAATGGTTTTTTCTTCTAACTTTTTATCGTTTGGGTTCTTTAATGAGCGATCTTCACAAATAACATCAGCTCTCACACCTATTTCTTTATGTACAGTTTCCAAAAGAGACTGAAAATAGTTTGTAGCAGGGATAACAATCTCGCTTCTTCTAGTTTTGATTTTTTTTCCTTTCTGGCTCACCCACAGAACTATTCCTCCTTCGTTGATAGCTATAAAAGCTGTATTTGAAGGTACGGAGCCAAAAAAGTCACTTGGTCTTGCAGAAAGTGTTCCTATATCTGAGCGTGGCCCTTTAAGGCCATACTTGAACTTCAGAAGATCGTTTAGAGCCTGTGCACGTCCATGATCAGCAGTTAAAAGTGCCTCGGTGACTTTACCTTCCTTAAACTGCAGCCCCCATAGACTCAAATTAATATGATCATACGTATTCTGAAGGCTTATCTTCCATTCGTCCTTAGATATGAGATTTCCCCTGATGTGGTCGAAGGCTGTAACACTCTTCTTATAATACTCTATGGCTTTCTCCAAATCTCCAAGACCTTGATAGGCGTTGCCAAAATTACAGTACGCTCTTCCTTCTCCTGCCCTGTCTCCCACTTCTTTCGAAATTTTGAGGTCTCGTTCATGGTACTCTATGGCTTTCTGGAAATCTCCAAGATTTTTAAAGGCGTTGCCAAGATTACAGTACGCTTTTCCTTCTCCTGCCCTGTCTCCCACTTCTTTCGAAATTTTGAGGTGTCGTTCATAGTACTCTATGGCTTTCCGAAAATCTCCAAGACTCGCATAGGCTTTGCCAAGATTACAGTACGCTATTCCTTCTCCTGCCCTGTCTCCCACTTCTTTCGAAATGTTGAGGTGTCGTTCATGGTATTCCATGGCTTTCCGGAAATCTCCAAGACTGTCATAGCCGTTGCCAAGATTACAGTACGCTTTTCCTTCTCCTGCCCTGTCTCCCACTTCTTTCGAAATTTTGAGGCATCGTTCAAGGTACTCTATGGCTTTCTGGAAATCTCCAAGACTGCGATAGCTGAGGCCAAGATTACCGTACGCTCTTCCTTCTCCTGCCCTGTCTCCCACTTCTTTCGAAATTTTGAGGTCTCGTTCATGGTACTCTATGGCTTTCTGGAAATGTCCAAGATTTCTAAAGGCGTTGCCAAGATTACAGTACGCTCTTCCTTCTTCTGCCCTGTCTCCCGCTTCCTTCGAAATGTTGAGGTGTCGTTCATGGTACTCTATGGCTTTCCGGAAATCTCCAAGTCTGTTATAGCCGTTGCCAAGATTACAGTACGCTTTTCCTTCTCCTGCCCTGTCTCCCACTTCTTTCGAAATTTTGAGGCATCGTTCATGGTACTCTATGGCTTTCTGGAAATCTCCAAGCCTGTGATAGTTGTGGCCAAGATTACCGTACGCTCTTCCTTCTCCTGCCCTGTCTCCCACTTCTTTCGAAATTTTGAGGTCTCGTTCATGGTACTCTATGGCTTTCTGGAAATGTCCAAGATTTCTAAAGGTGTTGCCAAGATTACAGTACGCTCTTCCTTCTCCTGCCCTGTCTCCCACTTCTTTCGAAATGCTGAGGTGTCGTTCATGGTACTCTATGGCTTTCTGGAAATGTCCAACATTTGTAAAGGCGTTGCCAAGATTACAGTACGCTTTTCCTTCTCCTGCCCTGTCTCCCACTTCTTTCGAAATTTTGAGGTGTCGTTCATGGTACTCTATGGCTTTCTGGAAATCTCCAAGACTGTGATAGCTGTAGCCAAGATTACAGTACGCTCTTCCTTCTCCTGCCCTGTCTCCCACTTCTTTCGAGACTTTGAGGTCTTGTTCATGGTACTCTATGGCTTTCTGGAAATGTCCAAGATTTCTAAAGGCGTTGCCAAGATTACAATACGCTCTTCCTTCTCCTGCCCTGTCTCCCACTTCTTTCGAAATTTTGAGGTGACGTTCATGGTACTCTATGGCTCTCCGGAAATCTCCAAGACTGTAGTAGGCGTTGCCAAGATTACAGTACGCTCTTCGTTCTCTTGCCCTGTCTCCCACTTCTCTGGATATTTTGAGGTCCCGTTCATGACGGTCTATAGCGTTTTGGAAATCTTTTGCGCCTTCCTCTCTCCTCTCTCCAACTTCATTGGCAATCTGGTTGGTGTTTTCAAGATTACAATTCCTCTCTTTTTGTCCTTTCTCAGTCATTCCAATAACAAATTGCAGATAACATCTACTGCTTTTCAAGAAGATAGTTGTGGCTGTCACAGTTTTGCTGGCTTTGCTATTTCAGCTCTTCTGCAAATAAGTATACTAGTTATGTTGATTTCATTTTTTCGTTGATACTCTATTTCTCTCTATGTACGACAACCTACGATAACGGAGACTAAAAGTAGAATTAAAACCTAGCATAAAAGCTTACTTAGAATTCGCTCCTGTATTATTTGATCTTTTCTATCGCAGTTGCATTTGGTTTGCCACAAATAGTGAGCCTTTAACGTGTTTTTTGGCGTTGTGTAATATGACTTGATGGTTTGGGGTCTTTTTTTAAAGAAAGGGAAAAGACATTGTTTTTGGTAAGAATGATCGAAATTAAAAGCGATAAACAGATTTACCATCGTTTAAACATGGTATATATAAGTTATCTATCTACTCATTGTACACTTATCTACCTTTGAGAGTCTCCTAGGGGTTTGGGGGAACAAGCGAACATTGGCAAAATATCGAAGGGAACAAGGGAACATGAGCCTATTTTTAGGGAACAGGGGAACATAACTGTACAAGTTAGACGACGAAAACATTTTGATATAAGAAATAAATAAGAGGGTTATTTCTGCGATTTTATTTATGTTCATCGAGTAGTGATGACGTTGTCACGCTATCAGAGTTTCAACCTCTCTCCGAAGAGGCTGTAAGGAAGATGGCTGTGGCTTCTATGAAGACATGTACTCTGGACCCTCTTCCGTCATCCATCTTGTT
>CALNXK010000657.1:30000-75000 GCA_942486035.1 Porites lobata | reverse complement strand
CTTAAAATATTAGCGAATTGTGTGGCTAGCATACTATTTCACTGTTTTTATCATTCTTAAAACTACATTTCAAAATATTTCGAAAACGCTCTCATAGAATTTGTTGAAACTACGCCATAATGGAGGCAATTATAGCAGGTACATACTCCCTTAGACGATTTCATCAAAAAACGCCTGGAACAGAGAAACACAAAGATAAATGAAAAACGTAATGGCGTCATTACGTTGCCATGGCGACTCCGATTGCAATAAAACCCAGGTCATAAGAAATTTTCATCTTTATATAATACAGTTGTGGTAACCTTTTTTCCATATCTTTACTCATGCCGACGTAGTTAATGCTCAAAGTTGGAAGGTATCAACCCCAAAAAATCCAGTCGAGCCACCTTAAGGTTAGTTCTAATGCTCATCCCACTCTGATGGACTGTGAATTTCGCTCAAATGCTTGAGATGATGTCACACAAATTGAAGTTTTGTTTTTGGTGTCTTTTGTTTTTGCGGGAGGAAATTGAGGGCGGTAATAAGTGGTAAGCAAATTTATTAAGAGGGGAACAAATAAGGAAAACGTGTGGGAACATGGGAACACAGGGCAATTTTGGAAGGGACCAAGGACCCCCCCTGGGAGACTCTCACCTTTCACTGAAAATAGTATAATATTCATCCCTGGGTATTGTTATTCTTGGCATTATAATAAGGTAAGGGGAATCAATCTGACCTGGGACAAGCCCAAGACAGACTGAATCTGGAACCCGACTTACTCGCTGGGTAGGGCGGGTGGGTCGCCACTCACCTTCGTGTCGGACAAAGTGAAGTGAATGGGACAATGCGTGCCAGTGTTTCCTATTATATATACTCATTTGCATATCATTAATTAATCCCCAGGGATGATATTTACAATTCAGATGGAACGTGAATACTAAAGCTGTAGGCAACAAAGTACAAACCAGGCCAGTGGAAACATTCAGAACACTCAAATTTCGGAAAGTGTACTTATTTCTAAGGGTTAACATCTCTTGCTAGCGGAATATAAGTCTACAGCAAATGAAAAGAAAATCTCTTTCTAAATATACTACCACAACACTGAGAAACTACGGTTATTTTAAGCTGGTGGATTTTCAGAAATTTAAGCATCCCCCCACCCCCGGCCCCTAGCCCTGCTCGGTTCCAGCTTAAGTCTTACTCGGTGTAAAAACCGGGGGAGTTTTTAGTTTTTCTCCTTTTTATCTCCTATTTCCCTTAGTATAACTTAGGTACCTTGACTTCTTTGAGTTTCTTTGTGTTATATCACTTACGAAGAATGCAAGTTCTTTTTTTAACAATACACCAGTCTGAGCATTGGGCGGATTAGAAAGATTTCTGAATGTAGCCTGCTGCCCTTATAATTCAACAAAAATGATGAATATGACTACGAGTATGTACAGTTGAACCTCCATTAAGCAAGTGGCTGCTGCTTAACTCCCCCAGGGGCGGTACTTGGGTTAATGTTTGCTGAGTATGTGCCGCTGGCCGCTCAGAGCCCCCACCCCATAAGAGTCTATTTTTTGGCCAATTATAGACCCCATCTTAGTCACTTTTTGGAAAATGTAATTTTCGCGATCCCAACTTAGTCACTTTCTATTTATGCATCTTTATGCCTTATTAAACAGACATGCTTTGACAAACGTTTCCTGGAGTTTAACAACCATATACCTATACCTGCCAGCTTTTTCTGGGTCAAATGCGTGAGATTTTCGCCATGCCATGATCGCGTGATTTTCGAAAACGTCCAAGCACTTCGGATGATTTTTGATAATTTCCGAAGCCTTCTAAACTTTACCGAAAACTCCCGAAGATGTTCCAACGACCTTTGAGCACTAAAAGACACGATAACTTCAGCGTGTTTTGATTTCGTTAGGACACAAAGTCATCATTCAAAGCCTTTTTGGAATATATTTGTGGAAATCGAATTAAATTTACGTTATTAATCATGTATTAAATAACAATTTGTGTGGATTTGTGAGTCAGGCGTGAGAAATTGTCCTTGATGCACGAGATCGATCTCGCGTATAATGGGTGAGAGTTGGCAGGTATACAACCAAATATAATGCATTTCTAAGGTAGAGGAACCTTGGAGTTGTAGTGTAACTTCAGCTAATGCAATGCCTACCTCAGTTATTAATTCCCAAGTAGTCTTGATTCTTCGCTTGATTTGTCATGACGAAAGGATCTACGAGGAAATTACACTTTGTAAGACAAGTTTAAGTATAAATGTCAATAGTATTTTCCTTCACAAAATAACGGGACTTGTACAGAACGTACCTAAAGCAACAATCAACCTTTCTACCAAGAAAAAGTTGAACCTATGCGATTTTTCCCTTCCTTTAGATAATTTTCAATTTCTCTTTTCAAATTACGTCAACAAACCGAATGACGTAAGTGCCTCCAGAAATTACTCCCAAATTGCAGCCACCATAAAAATTTGAAAACTAATTTACAAAACATATGAGGGGTGACATTAAATCTAATACACAGTTATTACTATTTCTCGGAACGGAGTAACAAACAGCTTAAAAAGAGATACGGGGGGTGACAACTCTAACAAAGGCTGTTTGGGCAGTCCTATGAATAACTTTCTGTCCTCCCGGAAATTTCGTCCACCCTCCCGAATTTTTCGGTGGCATTCCCCATAAATGTTTAACTTCCCAAAATTGTTTTAACAATTAAAATTAAAATTTTGATTAGAGATTTTTTGCAGCTTCTTGTTAATTATGTAACTTGTTAATTATCTAATCTTAGTTATTTTTTCGTTTAAAGGGTATCATGCTAACACAGAAAGACTGTCAAACTTTTTAAGTATATAAAATCGTGTTTTTTTGTCTTTTAATCAGCAATGAATCAGGTGAGCAGTGAAGGGGCAAACCACTAGGGGGGTCTGGGGGCATGCTCCCCCAGAAAATTTTGAAATTTTGGTGCTCTGAAACGCCATTTCTAGTGTTCTGAGAGGACAAATTCTGTCCAAAATGTTCTCTAAATCAATTGTCCTTTTTATGCTTATTTTTATTGGCGTGACTTCGCGTAGAAGTAGTGAATTTTATTTTATCCAAGTTGTGCGGTTTTTGAAATTGCTCTGGATATCACTTTCAGCTAAGTATACTCTTTGTGGTGTCATTGTATGAGTATCATAAGAATTCAATTGAAAATTTCAGAACAACTGTCGAAATCTGAAATTTTCCTATCCCGAACGCATATTGATCGGGATTCGGGATTTTCGAGCAAAATCGGAAGGACCCCGACGAGATCAGGATGATTAAACAGTCTTCATTTGTGTTTAACAAGGTTAAATGAGTTTCGTTTTTTTCTTACATACTTCTTACGTACTTCTTTCAAGTTTTCCAGTATGCAATCAGTGGAATGTGCTCTTAAAACTCGTTAACGTGCAGCGTAAAAATACCCTTGAACTAATGAATGATGGGATCTGGTGTGAACTGATAGTATGTGCCTTGCACCGCTACGGTTCTTGTGTCAATCCGCTGGGGATTGCACGTGGTCAATCGCACTCGAACTTCATGCTATTGGAAACGTTGCTGATTGGTCTTTTCATATCATGGGGAGTTCAGCCGTTTTCAAGTGTCAAAATACATAGAATACAGCGCATACACTGGGTGCATATCACTGTATATATATTGTTTCATAACATGTAATATCAAATCTTTGCTCCATGTCCCGAAAATATCTCAAATTTCCCGAAAAATTTCCCAGGTTTCCCGATTCCCGGCAAAATTTCCAGATTCCCGGAATAAATTTTTTTTTCTCCCCAAACAGCCCTTGTTAGAGCTGTCACCCCACGTAGAGATCTTATAACAGATACTGTAGCTTTTTGATTGAATCTTCCACTGAGGAAGTTGCTCTGAGACTTCCTGTTTTTCTTCGAACACGGCCGGATATGCTTGGTGATGAATGACCTTCTACCGAGGCTCACACTTCGGGAAAGCACTAGATAACAGGGGCCGCGCAGCAAGGTGAAAAGTGGGAGGGCTGACAATTGAAAATATTTTTTTCATATTGAAAATCGAAAAAAGGAATAAAATCATAGTATTTGATTTGTTTCTGTCGCGTGACTTTGCATACTTTATCCAGCATTTGTTGCTCTTTATAGGTCGGCATTCTTGACGACATCTCGTTTATCTCGCACGAGTATCAGTGACATCTCGTATGTATTTATGTATAGTATAGAAAATACTACACTGAAGTGATCTGAAAAATTTTTAACTATGGCCGTTCACTGTTCAAGTAATGAATTCTTCTTGCCATCGAATATTTCCTTGATTCGAAAGGAGAAAGACAAAATATAAAACTTTTATCAACTCAAAACAACTACTCACCCTCCTTTGGCTTGAAAAAGCTAGTAATTTTCTTCATTTTGTCTGATAAAACTGATTAAAAAAAAACTCTGCCGGAGCTGGAAATACAAAACACGCTGCCGAACGAAGTGAAGGGGTGGCCAAGGCATGGCGTTTGGTCAAGGGGCAAGTCAGCCCCAGGGCACAATTACCGCGAAAAGCACCGGAGCCCCACAAAATGCCTGGCGTTTAAAATTAAAGAAAATACAGAGAATATATCGGAATTTAGACGGAAAAAACTTGTTTCAAGTCTTTCTTTTATTTTAATTATTTTTCTTTTTAGCGCAAAAAGTGGGGGCGGGGCCGCAAAAAAGTGGCGGGGCCGCGGCCCTACCAGCCCCTCCCCCTCCGCGGTCCCTGGATAAAATCGACCCAAACCAGATGGGTCATCGATATGTCAGAAGGGTGTGACTGAAATGATCCCCTCGACTCTCGCTCACTTGATCGATCGCAGCGAGGATGTTGTACAGTCGACTCCCGATAACTAATGAACTAACTTGAACTCCCGCTAACTCGAACCAATTTTCGTTTCCCTTCAGGTCATTTTCTATACTAAATTTACCCTCGATATCTCGAACCATGTTTTGAGCCCTTAAAAAGTCGGGAAAAAGCCGCCTACTGGTGTCCGAAACATTGAATTTTGGATTTCCTATTGACGTGTTGTAGGAGCTAGTTTACTAGTGGAGGTTGATGCTGATTGTCACTGGCTAACGTGAAGCAGCTTTTCTTCTCAAAACAATAAACCGCATGCTCTATTTAGGCTATGTTTTGTTACGTTACGTTCTGATTTATAATCTAGAAGTATCTTTTAATTTTCACTTGGCATTTCTACAATTAAATGTGATTAAAATGTTCACTGTGCAGTAACAACTGTTTTTTACCTTAATCTCGGCTGTTTTCTTCGAACTCCCGATCGATAACTCGAACCTGTTTTCGATAGGCAGGTACAAAAGTCGGACCGGATCAACTCGGACCGCCAGTCCGGGTCGGATCAACTCGGATCTTTCTGGACCAACTCGGATCGAATAAAAAAATAAAAATAAAATAAAATTGGACTCGGATCAACTCGGAGCAATCAAAAAAATTAAATTAAATCAGCAAAACTGAAAGTTTAACCCATTTGGAGGGTAAAAAAGGCAAGACAAGAGCCATGATGGCTCTTGGGCCAGATCATCCTTTTTTCTCCGTGGCTTTCAGGGGCCATTTTGTTTATCTTGTGCCAGTTCCTGCATGACCTCCAGGAAGGTAAAATGTCGACCATCTTTCTCAATGAATTTGCTTCATTAAAAGAAAATGATAGTTTCAGTCGCCTAGAATATATATTTGCTTATTTATTAGACTACTGAATTATTTATGAGAAAAGCATCAAAAGCCTGGTCTGTTGCTTGCATTTAGATAGTTACCGAAGAATGTTTGTTTGTTTGTTTGTTTTTTCTGCAGGGCTTCTGAAACTCAATTTTAATGATACACTAGTTAGCAGCACACATACATTTCCAGTGAACATTTTCAACTTGGAAGGAGGGGAAACCATGCTCGCCCGGGACAAAGGAAATTTCCATGCCCCGGCCAAGAATCGAACTCGCGACTCTCCAGTTCAGTGGTTGGAACGTCCGATAAACAAGTGGTATTCGGAGGGTCGTGAGTTCAACACGCTTGGAAATTTTGACCTAAAAATTCGGCCAACTTTTCGCGGCCGCGCGGAGGATTGGGTCCATGTGAATCAAAAAAAAAAAATGGCGGCTTAAAGGGAACCTGACCAAGTGGAAATTATTAGTGGCATTAAAGGAGCATTAAATCGCCAGAAGTCGAATTTTTCCCGGCGGATTTCAAAGGTACATAAGCTGAGAGATCTAGATCAAACATTTCAAGCGCTAGGGAAAGTGGCTGAGGCTGTTGTGAAGGGAAAATACGGTCCCCTTCGGGATCGATATCAGCTTGAAACTTGTCCCATATCTTCCATGTTGGAGCGCACAATGATACGTGCTAAGAAAGGAGTTTATCGCCGACTTAGTCCGCGGATGATCTGAGTAAAATCCATCCTTGGATGATTTTCTTTGACGTCCCGATGCCACAGGAAGTGTTCAATTTATTGAATAAAGGAGTTGTAAATCTTACACGTTTTGGTGTAGATGTTTTGGAGCAGCCTTATTCAGTCACAATAACATTCTCAAGTATGAGAAGACTGTGTGCCCTATTGACAGTCAAACCAGGTCAAGCGTTCCCGTCGCTAACGAACTAATGAATTCATTCACGGAAAAATGATTTCGTTTGTTGATGCAATAATCCAATCATAAAATGAACAATCTAATAGTCATATTTAGCCTCGATTCCATAATCGAATGTTGATTCGATTACTGTTTTTTGAAAAATTACACTTTCCACAAGTTGACCTCAGAATTTTGTTTTTTCCTCTTTTTTTCTGAGAGTCGAGTGCTGGCGAGTTCTGAAGTTCAAACCCAAACAAACTGTTACATGTACGCCAGTTTGCTGCCAGTAATCAGTGCAACAGACCTAGGCCTGACCTCTTAGAAAACACGACGGTCAAACTGAGGTCAGTGTATGTGCGGTGATTGGTGGATTTCGATCCTCGGCCTTTGTCAGTTTCTTTGCGTTTGCGGTCTGTCTATTCTAGCTGTTATTTTGATTAAAGGCAATGAAAAACGCAATCGTAAACGGCAGGAAAAGGGAAGCAAATACGATTGAACACAACAGACAAGAATAAAGAACAGGTAGATTTTGTTCATAAATCAAATCAACATTTGATTATTGAATCGAGGTACAATTTGACTGTTGGATTATTCATTTTATGAGTGGGTTATTGAATCAACAAACGACATCATTTTCCCATTAATGAATTCATTAGTTTGTTAGCGACGGGAACGCTTGACCTGGTTTGACTGTAATAAATCTGAGGACTGCCAAGGATTCACAAAGAAGCTAGGAGTTGGAAAAGGGGAAGTGAAACTCATTGTTGATGAAAGGTAGAATGGAATTATGAAATATAAATATAAAGAAGAAATGTTGGAATTGAAATTCCATTATGGCCATTGGAATGCCTTTGGTATCCTTCATCATTGAAGAGGGAACAGTGTTTTCTATACAGTTACTAATGAGTTGAGGCAGCAACATATATATGTATATGTTGTAGTTATTTTTTTTTATCTCAACTAATTTTTATTTTTCCTTTGTTTCATCTTTATTACCATACCTAAAAACCCTGAGTCGAATACCAATGAAGACAATTGGCAGAAGTCGCATTAGCAACTTGGGATCATTTGAGTCACCCTGAATTGCTTTCAATAGATACATAAAGCCATGCAAGATTAGGCGGGAATCTTTACCAGTTAACCTGTAAGTGAAGTCTTTATCTTTAGCTCTATCCTCAAGGAGCCACCTACCTAGTTGTTTTTTCATTCTCCCTGCTTTAACATCTTGTTCCATGGCCTTTAAATATCTGGACATTGCCGAATTGGAGGGCAAATCATCAAGGCTATTTAATTTTTGGGGGAGGTTACTTACAGAAATAGCAAGATCAAGTAACATTGCCTGAAAATGTTGGACACCATTATTCTTAAGGTGAGGTGGTTCAACAACTTCCTTGTCACATAGCTTACCAATTAATGGTTTGAATTCTTGTCTGGATTTTTTTACAGCAATAAATTGAGTTACTTTGAATCTCTTTGTTGATACTGCTAAATGACTAGGTATTTTTTTCTTGAAATCCTCAACCTGTTTTGCAAAATTGATTCTTTCTGCATACTGCCAAGGCTTCCATTTACAATCATGAGATTCTCCATACTTCCCATTCAGTGCATTACAGTCATCTTTGGAGACATTAGCAAAGCTAGAAAAATATTTAGCTGCATTACTTAATTCCCCATTTATATATACAAGGAATTTCATATCTCCTGGCAGGAGATCAAAAGAAAAGGTGACATTCTTACCCAATACTGTGTAAGATTTGCTCTCTATTTTTTCCATGTCTGTAGCAAGTTTCACTGTAAAACGAGAAACAACCGTGTGGTCCTCCTTACAATTAGCTCCAAAGAGCAAAAACTTGTCATTGGGACTAGCTGCCCTGGGCCCCACATTCAAAAAACTTATCAGCCATGACATAGATTGATCCCATTTCCCAAAAGGAGCCCCATCACCCCCTATGGCAACCTTAAATGCTCCCTTCCTCTCACTGAACCACACCAGCTTATCCCCAGGTTTCAGTGTACTGATCAGTCTCAAAATAGAACTTGGCCAGCAGAAGTAGAAAGTTCTCCAGGTTTCTTTAGACCCCATCAACCCGCTGATCAGTTGGAAGGTCATGGCATAGGGTTTCCCTTATTGAATAAAATTCCCCCACATCAATTTCTTCAATTTTTTTCATTAACAACCCATAGGGAAGGAGTTTAGGAATTGGGATACCCATACCAAACAAAACTCTTTCTTTTGACACAGAACCTAGTTTCTTGGTGTGTTTCTTAGTACTTTTCATAACAAGAGCTGATCTTGTTTGTTCATATTTTACTTTTCCCATCAATCCTCCTGCATAAAGCATAGAAAGTGAACGAATGACATTATGATCACTTTGCTCATACTGCTTAACCTGAGGTTTTATCACTGCTACACTAGCTTTTCTCATCTTTTTTGATGAAGAAAAGTATTTAGATAGAGCTGCTGTCTTCGCATACTTAGTAAGCGTAGAAAACATGCCATCCAAGGCTGGGGATCTGTCTTCAACAGATCCACCATTTACCTCTGTTGCTGCAACCAACGTTTCAAGTTGTCTTCTGCTGGCACTTCGCTGCGGCACGTTTAGCTTTCCCTCATCAGTGAGCACAGTTGGACTTTTTTTCTTAGAGCGGATGTGTTAGCTGTCACTTCAAAAACTAACCTTCTTTTAGTCTTGACCGCCAGCGGGAAGATCAACTTTTACCGAATCAACATTTTCTTTTATGCGAGTTTTCTGCAAGTTCAAGAACGTAAGTTAACCCTTTAAGCCCTATGAATGATCAGCATCAAATTTCTCCTTGTAATATAAATACTTTGTTAAACAGAGTGGTCATGAGAATTGCGGACATGATCACACAAGATGAATTTGCTTGATATTTTATCAACTTCTTCCCACTACTTCTGTACGAAATGAATGTAGCGAATTTAACTTAGAGAACATTTACTCTGGAGTAAATTTTAGCGGATCGATGGGAAAATCGCAAAAATAAGAACCCGCAAAATTTTCGTGCCACACGGTAGTCCTCTCCTTTCACTAAAAACACTTTTTTCAAGCTAAACTTACCTTATTCTTTGATTTCGAAAGGTACTCCGCTCGAAGCGTAGCCCTCTGCTTACTGAGCTCCCCAACAGGAAAATTTGACTTGCATTTCTTCGATGTAGTGCTCTTTCTTCGTGACTTGCTCCCCATGTAAACCGCTCAGCGAACCATATAAACGCAAAAATTTCTAAGAAGCAGAGGCATCCGGTAAAAAATCAAAAGGTTTCAGGTCTTCTGTTTACGATAACATACCTGGCAATAATACGTTTCCCAGCGAGAAAATCTTCGACAAAAAATACTCAATTTTTCTTGAAGGACTGCGAACTCAGTGTGCATGAAACAGAGAGTAAAAGTACAAGGAAAAATTTTGCAGAAGAAAGGTGTAAACGCATGCAAATCGCATTTCAACAGAAAGCTATTCACAACACTCATAATGATATGCGAGGTTAAAATAATTCAATAATGGGTTCTTTCATGGCTAGTCTAGCGGTCTCACGTGCGATTACGTAATTACCGATAATAAATTCTGGTTTGGCGCGAAAATAAACCATTCTTGCTCAGTTTTTCAGCGGAGCCGCCAAGAGCTGGTCTCTTTTCTTTTGGAAGATACGACCCACGCGATTTTCTTGACGATTTCCTGATGGCTGAGGGTCAACCTCCGGAGCCGAACGTTCAGTTACTTGTCGATCCTGTAGAGCCAGTCGTCAATCCACCGGTCGTGAACCCGCTAGTTGTGAATCCGCTGGTTGTGAATCCACCGGATGGCAACCAGAATGTTAATGTCGCTCAGCCTCAGGAACTGGAGGTAGTTCTCTTTTAGTTGTTATGAATTTTTTCGTGGCATATTTCTCTTGTCTGTCGTATCTTTCAGGTTCTTCACACAGCATGGTGGAGGCAATGACGGAGAGCTTTTTTGGCCCGATCGCGGCCTGTTATCGAAATCTTTTCGGAAGATTGTCGGGCTATTCCGCGTGGCTAGATAACGAACTGGCGTTCGGCGTCTGGCTTGTGGCTGGAGGAACGCCGTGGATTCGCTTATTTTGTATTTCTTTCGGCCTTTGTGGTCGTTGGATGGTTACAAAACCGTACGAGCGAGGTGGCCGATATGTTCGGCGGTGGCTAGTTGACGGATTAGCGGTCGGCGTCTGGCTCTTGGCTAGAGGAACGCCGTGGACTCGCTTGTTTGTATTTTCTTCGGCCTTTGTGGTCGTTGGATGGTTACAAACCGTACAGGCGAGGTGGCCGATTTGTTCGGCGGTGGTTGGTTGACGGACCAGCGTTGGGCGTTTAGCTTTTAGCTAGAGGAACGCTGTGGACTCGCTTATGGTACAAACGACGTGGCCGTTTTGTTCGGCGGTGACATCTAGCTTTTGGCTAGAGAGACGCCGTGAATTCGCTTATTTGTATTTCCTTCAGCCTTTTTGCGGTCGTGGGATGGTTACGAATGGTGACAGCGAGGTGTCATTTGTGTTTTGTCTTTTCCTTCGGCTGATGTGGCCTTTGGATGTTTGTTATGAGTTATGATAATGAGTCATCGTTAATTGTTGAACGTTGCTAGGTCGTCTTACTTGTATTTTCTCCTTTGGCTGTGCCTGCCGAAGGATGTTTATACATGGTAACGCGAGAAGTTACGTGATGTTTTTGTTTTTTCACGAGGCCTGTAATGAGGTTTTTCTTATGCATAACACCAAGTGCTTCGCACATTGAGGTGGACGGTGATTAAGAGTCTCTTTGTTCCTTTGCAGAGATTGCGTGAGGAGGTGAGACAGTTAAAGCAGTCAGTGGAGGCAGTAACCAACGCGTCGCCTGAGAAGCTCGTGGAACAGATCTTGGCTTATGCTTCCCGCCCGTTGACAGAGTTTAACAAGTATGAGGTGCTTGAGATGTTGGAGACTCTG
Source organism: Porites lobata (assembly GCA_942486035.1). NCBI lineage: Eukaryota > Metazoa > Cnidaria > Anthozoa > Scleractinia > Poritidae > Porites > Porites lobata. The sequence continues at coordinate 63,460 of CALNXK010000657.1, read as the reverse complement.
CATAACAAGGCCGCTGACCGTAATCATGACAGGAAGAACTACTATCGGCTCGTTCATCAGTCGGCGAGGGAAAAGGTGGAGTTGTCGAAGGACCACTTCAAGGACCTTGTTATGCGCCTATTAGGAGACAAGGACCACGAGAGGGTCCTGGATATCGTTTCTAAAGTAGAAAAGAAGTCAAATCGCAAGAAGCCTCAAGCGAACGACAACAGGGGTGCTGGTGTGGCACGTCCGTCTCGTCTATTTTCTTTGCGATGTTATTTTTGTCATAGGCGAGGTGATATCAAAGCTGATTGTCCTGATTTGAAGTCCAAGCAGAGGAAAACGGATCCCAAATCAGACAAGTAGCTTGTGTTTAGATCTCGTTAGATCGCACCGGTGTTATAGGTTGAAGGCCGCCTGGACAAGGCTGTGTGTTGTAATATTGCTTAACTCTTTGCGATAATAAACAAACTTTTGTGTGTATTGAATCAATCTAGTGCATATTTTACTCTGTCTATTTTGTCAACATAGTTATAACGACTTTGAAAAAGGGGTATCCTTGAGACAAGGGCCCTCCAGCCTCGCTGGTCTTAGCTGTTATTTCTCTGCTGACTTTGACGGGGATGATTTTAATATGGTCTTAGATTTTTCGGCGATTCAGTGTTTAAAGGTGTCTTCACTACCCCTTTTTCCTAGGGAAACATGTGGTGTTGGGAAAAATCTGACTCCTTTGATCTTCGACTTCAGGAGTTACAAGGCAAAGAAATTGAGCTTCCAATGTCGTGGGTCGATTGTTTCGGTAACCCCGTCGAGGTCAGTGGAGAAGTGACAGCCTGTGACCGTGTTAGATTACAGAGAATACAGAGGGGAGAGTTAATTGGTGATATTTCGGAGTTATTGTTCCGTGACCCAAATTGTTTTCGAGCTGGAGAATTGCATAACCATTTCGAGTATTGGCAGTACATTGCGCGAGATAGCTCGTCACCCCAACAGGCACAGATTCTTGGGTGGATAAGGGACAAGGTCTCGATTAAGCCGTTTTTCAAGCATTTTAAAGGAAGTTTTAAAGGAGAATTGTTCGATTCAGACGAGCCTCCGATGAAGGTGTTTAAGAACAATGTCTCTTGCAAGCCCTTTGTGTCATTTGTGGAGGAAACCTTAGTTGCGCGCTTGAGATCTGGAGCTATTTCGCTGTTGGGGAGAGTGGGTGTGGTTGACCCTCCATTTATTGTTCTTCCCCTTACAGTTGAGCCAACAAAGCCAAGGTTATGTCACGATGCGCGCTATCTTAATTTATGGATGCGTGATATGCCTTTCTCTTTAGACAGGCAGATAGATTTACCGCGTTACGTGGGCAAGGATACCTACCAAAAGGTCCTAGACGATAAGTCTGGCTATGACCATATTCTTCTTTCTGAAGACAGCCGCACGTATTTTGGGATCCAATGGGGAGGGTGGTATTTCACCCTTCCTTTTGGGTGGAAGATCTCCCCGTTTGTATATCATACTACTGGCCTGTTGGCTAGTAATTTCCTTAGAGCTACAGGAATCCCTTGTTTGCTCTACATCGATGATCGACACAATGGCGAACTGCAGGTGGCACTCGATAAGGGGGAATACGCTACTATTAACACTGTTGATGATCGTCATCTTGCGGCGGCTAGGTCGGCTATATTTCTTGTTGCTTACCATCTTGTCAGCTTGGGCTATTTCCTTGGTTTGCAAAAGTCAATATTGTTCCCAAGTAAAGTGGTTCCCTACCTTGGTTTTTTAGCGGATTCTTCTAGGGAGGTGTTCTGCTTAAAGCCGGAAAAGAAGGAGAAATTCTTGCAACTTGTCCGTGAAATACTCCATGCCTCTAAGGTTATGGTGAAAACCTTGCAACGCCTGGTTGGGAAATGTGTCTCGTTTAGTCTAGCAGTACCTGCAGCCCAGTTGTTTACGAAGCAGATGAATGCAGCTATTGCCGGTGGCCAACGTACTCCCCACAGGCTAATACCCATCAGGGGGGATCTGCGTGAGGAGATCTCCCATTGGCTGTTTTTGGAAGGTTGGGATGATCCGGTAACATGGCGGGATGAGCGTCATATTCGTGTGTCTGTTGCAACTGATGCTTCCGCATCAGGCTGGGGTGCTAATTTGTTAGCCCCTCATCGTGAGGAAATATCAGATTATTGGACGGAAGAGCAGTGCAAATGGGGGATCGCCGCGAATGAAGCTACTGCGGTCGACATGGCGTTAATGGCTTTTAAAGACAAACTGTTCAATGCTAGAGTTGACGCTTTTGTTGACAATAAGGCCGTTGTCGAGGCTTGGAACAACCAGGGTGGTAGAAGCTTGGAGCTTAATATGGCATTGAAACGGCTTTTCTTCACAACGTCGAAGCTTAGCTTATCTCTGCACATGTCTTACATTCCGACTGGTCAGAATCCTGCTGATGCTCCATCAAGGCGCCTGTCCCACTCAGATATTAAATTGTCGGATGGCTTGTGGCAGATTGTTCAGAAGGAGTTTGGTGGTAGGGAAGGCCATACTTGCGGCCTTATGGCTTTGGATTCGAATAGTATGACGGATGCGCACGGGTATTCTCTCCCTCATTTTACGCCGATTCCCTCTCCCGGATCGTCTGGTGTAAATCTCTTCACACAGGACCTTGCTTCCCTCGGAGCGCTTATGGCCAGACCGTATGTTTTTCCTCCCATGGCTTTAACGGGACCTGTCTTAAAATTTCTGCAGAGTTTTAAACAGTCGTGCACAGTAGTGGTGCTGGACGTGTTTCCCAAGAAGTACTGGTGGCCTCTCCTTATGAATAAAGCTGTAAAGAGTAGATGTCTGGCTGTTCGTGGCGATGGCAACGCTCTCTTGGTCCCGTCCAAAAAGAGGTGGCTGCCTCACAAGGGCATTCCTGGAGATCTCTGGGTTTTTGCAGTGTGTTTTTAGGTGTGTCTTGGCATACATTTTGATCTGTTGTGCTACTGGTTTGTGGTGTATGATAGGGTCTTCTTTTCTGGTTTGTAGGAGCTTCCAGTCATGGCAAAGCTGTTTGTCCAGTCGGTTAAATGCCCAACCTGTGGACACGCTAATGATTTTGACTTCCGTTTTTGTCAACGTTGTGGCTACAAGCGAAAGGTTATGACAACGCTTGTCAAGGAACACTCTGATGTTATCGTTGACCTTGATGGAATTGAAGTGCGGTTGCAGCAGTTACTTCACTACGATCACGCAACCAGTTATAAAAAGCAGAAGGATTCTCTTCAGAGGGAACTTGAGGCTTTTCTTGGTGTTCTGCCGGGTTTTGTTACTCTCGCGACAGTGACGCCTAGGGACTTGTGTCGCTTCCTGATCTTTAAAGACAAGCGTGGCAAAACACAGGTACACCTCAATACGTGTGAATTTCTGGGTCAGCGTGGTAAACAGTCATGTGGCTGCCCCTCGAGATTGTCGTACAAGACTGTGGATTCTTACATAGGAAAGTTAAGATCGATTTTCCATTCCATTGGTCGGGACGGAGAGTGGGACAAGCGGCTAGGTCTTGGTAACCCAGCCTCTGATAAATTGGTTAAAGATTACCTTCGTCTTGTCACAGCGGAGCAGTTACAGGCCCGTGTTACTCCAAAACAAGCCACGCCATTCTTTGTGGACAAATTGACTCAGTTATCGAAGTATCTTGAAGGCGAGCTAGCGAGATCAAAGTCGAAACTTGACCGTTTCATTATCGCACGTGACCAAGCTTATTTTAAGTTGGCGTTCTTTAGTGGGGACCGCCCAGGAGATCTTGGTCAGGTAAAAGTTCCGGAGATCCTTCGTTTTCCAAATGATGATGGGTTCTTATTTAATCATATCTGGGGTAAGACTTTGCGGGATGGTGACAGTAATGTCTTTGGTGTTCGCAGAAATCCCCAGTCGGTCATCTGTCCTGTGAAGGGCGTTGAGCAATATGTCGAAGTGGCAAGGGAGTTAGGCGTTGATTTAACAAAGGGATATTTGTTTCGTCCGACAACTTCTAATAATGATTCTCCGTTTAGTTCTTCAGCAGCAGATGCGCGTCTTAAAGTGTATCTCAAGCAGATGAAAGCTGATGATGGTGAGACATTGCATGGCTTTCGTTCGGGTTGTGCGATAACGTTGGCCCTCACAGGAGCGGATCTGTCTGAGATTATGGAACACGTGGGTTGGGCTAGGAGGCATACCGCCTTATATTACCTTCAGCTGGCCAAGGTTCTGAAACATGATGGCCCGTCGGGACGACTTGCTACGCCTTCTGCTGAGAATGTGGTGGCTCCATGGCAGGATGTGAATCAGCTGAAACGTTTTGTGTGTGCTTTTCCAGCTGCTGAGCAGAGGAAACGCCCAGCAGAATGAGGATACGTTGTTTGGCTAGGGTGTTTTTGGAATGGATTATAACCTTTGTACTATCGTTTCTTTAATAAAGAGATGTTGTTATGGAAACTCATACTAGTTTAGTTTGATTATAATTGTAAACGTATAGCTGTGTCTTACTGTACTTGGGGATTAAAGTTATGAGAGAGGTTGGAGAATTGAGGATTGGGAAGTTGTAAGAGGATTTGAGAGTCGGAGTGCAATTATCTAAGACTATTTAAGGAACAGTGAGGGCTGTTGGGCGCTGATCAATCTTTTTTCCCATACCTTATTAGAACTGAGCATGAATATGAATGTATGTGAATAGAATACTATTCACAACACTCATAATGATATGCGAGGTTAAAATAATTCAATAATGGGTTCTTTCATGGCTAGTCTAGCGGTCTCACGTGCGATTACGTAATTACCGATAATAAATTCTGGTTTGGCGCGAAAATAAACCATTCTTGCTCAGTTTTTCAGCGGAGCCGCGAAGAGCTGGACGGCCCACCCAGTCCCGCCCAAAAATCGCGTGAGTCGTATCTTGAACTCTTCCTAAGCCAAGCTGTCCCAGCTTGGCTTAGTCCGCTGATCAATCTTTTTTCCCATACCTTATTAGAACTGAGCATGAATATGAATGTATGTGAATAGAATACTTAATGTACCTATCAAGGATTTGCCCCAGGATGTGGGGCCCGGGCAACCCACGGGAATTAGACTTTGTAAAGCGCACGTGGGTAACACGTGGGTGGGGATTTTGACATCCACAACGGTCCCCAGGGTGGGAAATTTGACTCGACCGCCATCTTGAAAAGTGGAGAGGACCTGGGAGTGAGTGAGTGGTCCGCCATCTTCGAAAATACCCAGAAGTCATTTGAGCGAGTTTCCCTCGTCCAAGAATGGCTGAACGAAAGCTAAGGAGTATCGTGTTGCTTTTTTTAAGCAAAAATGTTGTTTTTTATGCCCGTCAGTGCTCTGTCGTTAAACTTCTAATAACATAAGGTATTTTTCCTTCAGCTTTGAGAAAAAATATTCGCACAAGAGCTCATTTAGATCAAAATTTCCTTCGTACTTACCTGTCTTCAGAGGATGCCGCCCTGCCTCAAGTTTTTGATATTCGCTGTGTTTATAGATTTGCTAGTACACTCCAATTGTTAAATTAAATGAAATTCTGGTCAATTGTGGACCGGATGTTACTAAAACGGGGAACGGGGAGCGGGGAGCGGGGAACGGGGAACGGAAGTCTGGGAACGAGTTGTCAGCGGAAACCTCCACAAAAATCCAAAATGGCGGTCCAAAAAACGAGAGAGAGAGAGAAGAACAAGACAAAGAAAGGAATTTGATCGTGCCTTGGTTGAAATCAGATGGGGACGAAATTGCAAATCAGACTCACATTTTACGTTTACGTTTTGAGCAGGTGGTATGTTTTTTCGATATTCAAGCTGTTTCATTTACAATATGATAAGGTCTTAGGTCTTAGTTTTCGAGACACCTGGCACACTCACATTCCCTCCTGGATTACTCCGTTTACTTTAGACCGTCGCTTAATCGTGCCTGTTTATCCCCCTGAATGTTCTTTTTCCCACTCAGACAAACTCTTGGAGAGTAAAGGTTTTATCCAAGCCCATTATATGCCCTGTTTTGAGAATGCTTGGTAAATATCTCGCAGGCATTGTAATGAGAAATAAACAGTCCGGAATATCCCTAAATTTAAGGACAGGGCCAACTGGTCACGCGCCACTTTTTAACCAATGAGATGGCGCGCTTGTGTTTATCAACAAACAAATCAAAACATCGCCCCAGTGATCAAAAATTTTCAAAACAACGGACGGAGTCGGACAGAATTAAAGATGAGCTTACAGTACTCGTCTAGGTTTCACATTTAATATTTCAAAGCAAACATGTCATGTAAGAGAATAAGAGCATTAATCATTGTAAGGAATCATTGGGGTGTTCGAACTGATTCCGGACCGATCGCAGAGGTCGTGGCTTCACTGGCATGGCTTTCAAGATTTTTGATAGAAGCAAACTCGTCCCGTGTAAAAATAGCCTTAGAGAGAGTGTGAAAATTTGTTGAGATCGTACAAAACAGCATTGGTACTACCTATTAACTTCTACAGGACAAGAATCAAAGAACCAGTCATCATAACAAGAATAGAAAGTAGTTCAAATTTATTAATTTTTCTTGTTTGTTTTTTTGTGTTGTTTCGTGTTGACTTCACGCATCTGGTGCTTTCTTTGCTTGCTGTAGTACCTGCAATGTTTTAATTTTATCCCAGATAATCAGTGCATGTTCAATGAGTAGCGAAATACAGCATTTACAATTGAGATTTGCCTTGTTTCTTTGATTGTTTTTTAACGGTGGATGAACATTTGGAGAATCCAACAACATTAAATCTTTCCAGATTAGTGAATTTCAGAAACAAAGCGTTTAGTATCTACCTTGCGCTTATCATCTGTAATTTCATCCCCGCAAATTCGGCAAAGTGAGGCGAGATGTTGTACATGAATATCCATAAGACTAATAAAGTTGTTTTGGCCTTGAAAAGAAAAAAGGCAAAGGCTCGTACTAATGCGAAAAAAAGTAATAACACGGCTTTTGTGAGAAACCCGGGAGTGGAAAACGTACGTGTTTTGGACCTCGGAATTCAAAAATTGTCTACCAAAATTAAAGGTTGTCTACCATCCCCACATTCAACATGATAAAAGTTAATCGATATGACAATCGAGGAAAAATATCTAGAACTTCGTAAAAAATCTGTGAATCGAAAAAATAATAGATACTTGTTCACCTACCTTGAAAGCCGACCAAAATCTCTCCTATACATCGCGTTGTTTAAAAGATAAAAGAAGAATAAGCCACAAATTGTGCTGAATATTTCTCGAGACACTTCCAATATGGCTTCCGATACGCTGTCCACTTAAAAAAATTGTGTATGCCTCATGAAAAGTCTTTAAAACATGCCTGAGAACCTCGAAACGATGACTGATTCTGTCCGACTCCGTCCGTTGTTTTGAAAATTTTTGATCACTGGGGCGATGTTTTGATTTGTTTGTTGATAAACACAAGCGCGCCTTCTCATTGGTTGAAAAGTGTCGCGTGACCAGTTGGCCCTGTCCTTAAATTTAGGGGTATTCCGGACTGATAAACGTGGAATTTATTAATGCATGTACATATAGTGTTCTCGCGTTCTGTGCTTGAGTCAAACTTTGTACAGCTATTAGTATTTAAAACTAACGGCTAAAACTTGTTTTTTACAATTTTTTTATAACGGGGAAAGCTTGTTGTTGTTGTTAGTGTTATATTAAAGTCATTGAGTGATGAGTTATGAATCGTTTAACGTCAGGGTTTGGCATTGAAAGCAGGGTTAAGCACTGACTTCAAGAAGGTGGTCGACAAAACACTGACCCCCATTCCATGAACTACCCCCAATGACTACCCTAAAATGGACTATGCCACTGAAGTTAAGTGATTAGGGTTAGGAAACTGAGTGAATCAGGTTCCATTTAGGGTCCTTATACTGGGAAAACTGACCTAAAACTTCATTCACTCAGTTTCCTAACCCTAATCACTAAACTTCAGCGGTGTAGTCCATTTTAGGGTATGTCCATGAAGTGTGGGTCAGTGTTTTGTCCACCACCCTTCAAGAAGTGTTTATTCAGGTTTGTCACTATATTAACTGTATGTACCAGTATTTGTTTAAAGCAGATAGTAGCAGTTAATCCGAGATATTTGAAGTTTTTCACTTGACTCATGACTCATCGACTTAATTATTTAATTGCCTCTATAATTTCAACTCCTTGACCCATAACGTGGCCTAGTTTTAGACCGGCATTTTCTTGGCCTTTACTAGAAACACCAAAGCTCATTTAGGGACTGTTTGTTATTTATGCCTAAGGGGGGGCCGGTGTTTAGAGTGGGGGGGGGTAAAATTTTCAAAATCAATGAAAAAGGGGGGTGTTTTTTTAAAAAACAAATAAGGGGCGGTAAGCTTTTAGAAACTGTTGTTTCAACACTTGTGTAGCCGTTTTGCAGACATATTTAAAAAGTTGAACTCTGTATCAAGAATTCTATTTTAATACAAAGCGCCTGGTCTTTATAGTTTGAAAAGCCAAGAAATTATTTAAAGGTTCCAATATATATTAACTTATTTAATCCCTTTACATGCAATCTGATATTTAATAATAGCAAAACCCACCCACGTGTCATTTGCCGGGGCCAGTTGTAGTTATAATACAGTATTCTCAGTGCGTATATAGAAATCCTCAAACAGCAAAACTAGAGATTGGTCCAGCTTGCTAACGCCATATAGGAGTCATTTTTGCGGATATGGAGATAGACTACGACAAACTTGCAGCCGCAATTTTACGGCAGCAGCAACAACAGCAGCCTTCTGTTGTTCCTGATGCTGCTATATTAAATCCTTCAGAACAGGAGAGAGGCGCATCATCATCGAACATGGGTAATTTTTAACAAAGCACAGAGCACTCAGAGATTCTTCGCCTTTACAAAAATCTATTGCAATGGATTTTGATTTATCGGCAACTGGCCAGAACACGTGTTGTACGCAATTTCGCAATCGGAGGCACCTCGCGTCCTGAGGGGAGGGGGCTGGGGGTAGGGGGGTTACATTTTGGGCCTGTCACATAAACGGGGGGGGAGATATTTTTTAAAATACCCACTTCCGGGGAGGGGTAAATTTTTCATATGCCTGAATTGCTTGAAAATCACCGACCACCCATAGGCATAAATAACGAACAGTCCCTTAGTGCATGTTTTTTTCTAACATAAACACAAAAAATTGTACTGTCTGTCCTCTACCATACCCCCTCCTGAATGCTTAGGCCAATATATAAAGAAATGCATTACTCTTTAGCAAAAAGGGGGCCAGTTCATTTCTTTATATCAAGCGATAACGGGTTGATAATAGAACCCTATGCCAGCAAATTGTGATAGTCAAGAGATCTCTACCAAAATCCTTCACAACAAAGGAGTATCTTTAAAAAAATAATTAGAATTTGCTTTTACACCCATTTTATATTCAGAATGACATTTCAAATTGATTTTGATATTTGTATCTTTTGACCATAACTAGGTTATAAGGGGAAAACTGAATAATTGCCTCAAACCCTTTCGTCTCCATAGAGAGTGAACTGGCAAAAATTCCCTTTAGACCTTTTACTGTAAATCCTCTTTTCAGCCTCCCTCTCCTTAGAGGACTACAACAAGACAACCATAAATGTACCACTTCCTTGGCACAAAAAGGTATTGGTACAAATCATGCTATATGTTGGCAGTAGTCAGTGCGGCATTTCTAGTATGTCTCTCACTCTCTTTAGCCTTGTGCTATGTAATATTGGCCTAAGCATTCAGGAGGGGGTATGGTAGAGGACTGACAGTACAATTTTTTGTGTTTATATAAGAAAAAAACATGCACTAAATGAGCTTTCGCGTTTCTAGTAAAGGCCAAGAAAATGCCGGTTTAAAATTAGGCCACGTTATGGGTCAAGGAGTTGAAATTATAGAGGCAATTAAATAATTAAGTCGATGAGTCATGAGTCAAGTGAAAAACTTCAAATATCTCGGATTAACTGCTACTATCTGCTTTAAACAAATACTGGTACATACAGTAAATATAGTGACAAACCTGAATAAACACTTCTTGAAGGGTGGTGGACAAAACACTGACCCACACTTCATGGACATACCCTAAAATGGACTACACCAGGAGCCCATCAAATGGAGCCTCCATCTCCCATACAAGCCCTTGGAGTCAACCCTTTCCCGAGTAGATTTATAATTAGAACGGTTCCCAGGGGAGACTTCGCGCGCCGACGGTGGGAAGAGCCAATCACAACGACTAAATGACACTGCTATTGTACTTCACGAAACAGCTGGAAATCCGGTGCTGACAGGCCAAACAAAATCATAAGCTAGTGAAACGTGACTTTAGCGTTTTCATCCCTCAGAGATTTTCTTTCTTTTCTTTCTAGCGGGTAGATTATACTGTGGAGAGTTTTGAACTCTTACTATGTTAATCTTAATTTTGGTTGCTTGTCTCACATTTATAAGAGGCCATGAAGCTGGTCTGTTACATGCGTAATGATTAACTACTACCTGCAGTCTGTAGTTCTGACAGGATTCGTTTTCTTTAGCCAATTTTTTTGAGCGTTAAGGTTCTTATTTCGGCTAAATGACTCAATATTAATCAAATTTCTAGTTTTTCAAGTTTTTCTCCGAAATGCGTTTGTCTGAATAAATACTATACTGTGGTTGTTTTGTGCGTCAGTTAGTGTGATGATTTCCTGCTATGTTTTGTAACGCCGAGCCCAGCCATTGTTTTCTCGCAAAAAAGTGATCTACAGATGCGAATTCGAAGGAAAGAATTGGCCTAAACTTCTACATTAATTGCTGAGAATTCTCCTGTTAGTCAGTCATAATTCTTTGGGCGCAGATACAATCCATTTTGTTTTTCTTGAAATAAGAGGGTCTTTGGACTGGAGCGCGATGTCACAAATTAAATTCCACCGTTAGCAAATTACTTTTGAGTTAGCTTCACGGTCGAGCAACTGTTGTCTTCTGTTCAACTTTTCAAGTGCCAGTTTTATCAGGCAACTCTCATGGTAATACAAGTCAGTTGTAAAGGAAGACTGCAATTTTTCTGAAGCATTCCTCCTTGATTGCTTCTTAGGTCATCGCTTTTGCACGCGGTGCTTAACTGGCGAAATCCACTCCACGGCGATAACAAAAATCGAATGATCCTGGCACTTTTTCGGCGCTGATCATCGAAGAGTTTCAAATCGTCCACAGAACGCTTAATCGTCGACTCTTTTCAAGGTGCATGCTTAAATGTGGGATGTATGACGGCAAAAAAACAAAACAAAAACAAAAACAAACACTCGCAAAGAACCTTTCCGTGATCCTCAGTTCGCTGCCTTTGTCCCATCGCTTCATGCTCAGTCTCAGTCGGGTAATTCATTAACTTTTATTTAATCCCAGATCCCAGCGGCTGTAAAACTGTAAAAATGGACGTATAGTAAAAAAGGAAAACGGTCGAAAGACGGGCTTCTGAGTTCGATTTCATCCAACTTAATTTTTTTCACGGTGACATACGAGACTCACGGAAATATGACACTTTTCGCGGGAAACAAGCCGTTCTATTTATAAATCTACTCGGGAAAGGGTTGACTCAAGAAATTAATGGAGATGGAGGCTCCATTTGATGGGCTCCTGACTACACTGCTGAAGTTTAGTGATTAGGGTTAGGAAACTGAGTGAATGAAGTTTTAGGTCAGTTATCCCAGTATAAGGACCCTAAATGGAACCTGATTCACTCAGTTTCCTAACCCTAATCACTTGACTTCAGTGGCATAGTCTATTTTAGGGTAGTCATTGGGGGTAGTTCATGGAATGGGGGTCAGTGTTTTGTCCACCACCTTCTTGAAGTCAGTGCTTAACCCTGCTTTCAATGCCAAACCCTGACGTTAAACGATTCATAACTCATCACTCAATGACTTTAATATAACACTAACAACAACAACAAGCTTTCCCCGTTATAAAAAAATTGTAAAAAACAAGTTTTAGCCGTTGGTTTTAAATACTAATAACTGTACAAAGTTTGACTCAAGCACAGAACGCGAGAACACTATATGTACATGCATTAATAAATTCCACGTTTATTTCTCATTACAATGCCTGCGAGTTATTTACCAAGCATTCTCAAAACAGGGCATATAATGGGCTTGGATAAAACCTTTACTCTCCAAGAGTTTGTCTGAGTGGGAAAAAGAACATTCAAGGGGATAAACAGGCAGGATTAAGCGACGGTCAAAAGTAAACGGAGTAATCCAGGAGTAATGTGAGTGTGCCGGGTGTCTCGAAAACTAAGACCTAAGACCTTATCATATTGTAAATGAGACAGGTTGAATATCGAAAAAACATACCACCTGCTTAAAACGTAAACGTAAAATGTGAGTCTCATTTGCAATTTCGTCCCCATCTGATTTCAACCAAGGCACGATCGAATTCCTTTCTTTGTCTTCTTCTTCTCCAGAAGGGCCTACACTTAATTCCATCCGCCAAACTGACGTTGACACATTAATGATTCGTACACAAAGTAGGGTTATGGTTAGGGTTTGGGTTTGGGTTAGGGTTAGGGTTAGGGTTACGGTTAGGGTTAGGGTTATATATTTAAATCAAACTAATATTTGTCACCAAATCCTCGGTGGTGTAGAGGTTGGTCGGCATTAGATTCTACCCACCAAAACCACATCGATCGAGAGGGACTGAGATTAAATTTTGAATAACTTAAAAGTCGTAACCGAAGATTCTCGGAAAATGTACGGATGATATGCACGAACAACCGAACATCCGAATACTAGATCGGACGTTCTAACCACTGAACCATTAGGGCTCTAGCGTTAGTGAAGTCGGAATTCTACTATACCAGCAGAGTGTACTACACTTCTGTACTGGGAGCTGAAAGAAAGAGAAAGGCTCGAGAAAGGCTGCGTTCATTTCACGTGGGGGTGCAGAAAATATATCAGGGGATACAGTTTCATACATAATGACTGAGATGTTAGTAAGATGTTGGAAACGAGCAACGAGCGGCGAGAACGAATCGCGAAGCTCGCTGGTAAGTGCTCGTTCTTTCTCACGCGGAGAAAAATCAGGAACAACTTCTGGAACCAGGATATATAGCTAGGTGTAAATACCGCGAGCTTTATACTCCCCCCACCCCCTGCAAGAAGAAGTTTCTTTCCGGCATGGATTTTAGCATTCCAGTCTACATATATTGACCTCCAAAATTCTAAATTTCTGAGACTTATGAATGTACATAATACAGCTTTACTGCGCTTTTCACAAACATGCGAACTCTAAAGTTCAAAAGCCGCCTTCGCAATTGCGTTTTTCGCTGCCGTCAATCATAATTACGACCACAAGCAACGAACCTTGAAACACAGAAAAACACAAAACGGATCGAAATCCACCAATCACAAACCACAAAACTTGACCTTTTGAACCCATTAAAGTAAAGTCTTGTTTCCTAAGAGGTCCGTTAAGATGATTGACGGCAGCGAAAAACGCAATCTTCAGTTGGCTTTTGAACTTCAGAAACATATCCAAAATTCGCAGCAATTTTCCTATCGAACGAGGGTTCGTAACTTAAAATTCCCGCCATGATGTTCCTGTTTGTTTCGCGGGACTGATGATGGGATTTGGAAGGTCGCGAGTTCGACTCTCGCCCGGGGCACGAAAATTTTCGTTGCCCCGGGCAAGCATGGTTTCTCCTTCTCCCAAGTGAAAATGTTCACTGGAAGTGTAAGTGTGCTGCGCACAAGTGCACATTAAAAAAATAATAAATAATAATAAGAAAATAAAATAGTTTGTATGTGTAAATAATAACAACTTATATAAAAACCATGATTAAAATTTTGTTTGTGTCAATAATTATTATGCTTTATGGTATGGTCTTAAAAAGTCCGTCAGTACTTTGCAGAAGCGTAACTATGCCCCTAAAAAAATTAAAACCCTGAGTGGTTTTGGTGGATGTAGACTTCAACATCCACCAAAACCACCGACAGTGTTCGGTGCTAGATGTGTATCACGTAGACCCATGAAATCTGAAACATATTTTAAAACTTCACGTACAATATTTGCCAAAATACAGTTATACTCGTTATATTCACCCTTTGTTGGCGAGAACTCGATCTCCCAAATATTATTAAGCCCAAAGCAAAAGAAAGGCGAATCCCCGGGAGGCGAATACGTCAAAACATCGTAGGCATCTTTCGTTGGTATAACATGTCACAAGGTGTCCAAAAGTCAATCTCAGTCCCTCTCGATCGATGTGGTTTTGGTGGGTAGAATCTAATGCCGACCGTAGAGGTTAGAGTGATGCACTCCAGATCGGATGCTCCGAGTTCGACTCCTACTCAATCTATGCTGAATTTTTTTTTTCCTTAAAAATTGAAGACACTTTGACTTTTATGAACATTTCATCAAGAAATTTCATATAAGAAAAGTGAAATGTCTTGTGAAAGGAGGATGTCAGTTTGGTGAATGGAATCAAGTGACGACTTCTCTCTCTCTCGTTTTTTGGACCGCCATTTTGGATTTTTGTGGAGGTTTCCGCTGACAACTCGTTCCCAGACTTCCGTTCCCCGTTCCCCGCTCCCCGCTGCCCGTTCCCCGTTTTAGTAACATCCATTGTGGACCTCAGTTACAAACATCAGTTGGATAAAAGCGAAATACGACCTATTCCAGGCATGACATAGAAGATGAATCCAGAAACCTGCGCCAAATCTAACCAAACAATGACAAGTAGTGCTTTATTAAGTAATCTTATTTTTTGATACTTTCTGCGTCAATTTTTTAGTAATTCTACCCTAAAAAATTTTTGTCACAAGAAATACAATTTGGATTGTTTTGAGAGGATCTTGTTTAATCGTTGTTTGTTCAAATCAGTGTTGTGTCTGGAGGAGTGCTGCAATAAACTTGTTGTGAGTGCCTATCATGTCGTTTAACTTACTATGAAGGTCTGTGGTCCCCAGGGGTGGGAATTTGACTTACAATGGAGACCCAAGGGTAGGAAAATTGACATTTGAAAACCTGAAAATGTCAAATTTCCCGTGGGTTGCCCGGTCCCCTCATCCTGGGGCAAACCATTGATAGGTGCATAAAGCCTGTAGAAATTTGTTTTTGAGTGGGAAAAACTCTCCTAGTACCCATTCCTCCGCAAATGGCCAAATTCTGACCAGGACTTTTGAGCGAAAATGGCTGCCAAATGACCGCGCTATAGAACTGCTAAGTAGGGACTGGAAACTGGGGACACCTAACTTGGCCAAAATTGGCACAAAAATTTCCAAGCGTGCAATGCTCGCCTGGGGTACGAAAATTTTCGTTGTACCGGGCGAGCATGGTTTCTCCTCCTTCCAAGTTGAAAAAGTTCACTGGAAGTGTATGTGTGCTGCTCACTAGTGTATCATTAAAATTAATAACAATAAAAATAAAACTAATTTACGCAACCACGAGTTCGTGAGAAAAAAAAAAACAAAATGGCTGGTGAAAGTTAAGTGATACCGACTGATTTTATTTTTCTTTTATAATCCAAGTTGCTTTTTTTTATGATCCGAGTTGATCCGATTCCAATTTTATTTTATTTGTATTTTTTTATTCGATCCCAGTTGGTCCGATCCGGTCCGAGTTGATCCGACCCGGACAGGCGGTCCGAGTTGATCCGGTCCGACTTTTGTACCTGCCTGTTTTCGATTTCCTTGGAGGTTCGAGTCAGGGATTGGGAGTCGACTGTATTTGAGTTAGTTTGAGTTAAAAAACGGTCAATATCGTCGTTTCCAGTTTTGATATTACTAAGAAAATGTTAAATCTGTAATAGATTCAGCTGCATTTAATTGAACGACGCGGCTTATGGTCTTTCCGAGGAACGCTGGTTTCGGTCCAGAGTCTCGGTCGATGTTATTTAGTGTCAACACGTCACGAAATCCTATCTGACATCAACCGAAACGCGATCAGCGGCTCCAAAAAAAACCTAAATAAGATAAATCCCGCTAGAGTACGAATCCCATCCCAGTTTTATTGCTGTCATTAGAGTCTCAAACAGTCGTTTTCCAGCTTTTCGACTTTCACCTAATAACGTTTAAGAAATTCATAATAAGAAAAGTTCTACTTCCACAATCTTGTGGGCAACATTCAACCTGACATTGGCCAGTTGTTGGAGATACAACCAAAGGCATTTCTAAAGTAAAGGAACCTTGGAGTTCTCAGTAGTGTAACTTCAGCTAATGCAATGCCTACCTCAGTTATAAATTCCCAAGTAGTCTTGATACTTCGCTTGATTTGTCACGACGAAAGGGTCTACGAGGAAATTATACTTTGTAAGACAAGTTTAAGTATGAAAGTCAACTGCATTATAACAGGACTTGTACAAAACTTACTTAAAGCAATAATCACCCTTCCACCTAGAAAAATTAAATCTATGGGATTTTTCCCTTCCTTCAGCTTTTAGTTTCACTCTTCAAACGTCAATAAAACCAACTGACGTAAGTGCTTTCAAAAATAGCTCTCAAGAAATGCAGCCATCCAGGAAAATTTGAAAACTAATGAAGCATATGAGAGGGTGCCAATGGGGTATAGCTGTAGTCAGCTAAAAATGTGCTACTTAATCAGTAAACAGCTAAAAATACACTAGTTTGTCAGTAAGCAGCAAAAAAACGTTTAGTCAGTTAATTGGCATGGTTGCGAGTCCTGCGGACTTTAAAATCGTTTATAGGGTGGCCGGTGTTTCCAAATCAATCACTCCCCTAAGACTCTCCTAAGACTCTCAATTTCTGTACACAGTCGTCGTCCCACTTTTCATAACTAAATTCTCTTATCTAATTGGCTATCGGCAGCCCTGATTTCAGCATTAATGTAACAGGAAAGTACGTGTCATGTGTAAGCAAGAAAAATGCAGTATGCGGCATCGCACGCTTGCTCTTGAATGGGTTCAAGGTAAGGCAAGGGAATCGGTAATAAAACTTCTTGTCCAATTAACAATCTGCAATTATACTTGTCAGGGGATTAAACAAATCGGATTCTCGCTACATGGTCATGCGTCCGATTTTGTTTTATCGCTCATACGATTACAGGCGGAATTAGGCTTCATTTAGTCCCAGTACGCCGGATTAAAGACAGTACACACACCTATTTGCAAGAACGCGCAAGCAAAGACGTGGGACACTGAGACAAAAAACCATTTTACAGTTATGAGCTTATAATGACCTAGTCTTCACCTTAAGGATAACCACAAGGTGATTTACACAAGAGGTTTAACTGTATACAGAGTGGGATGATAACCATGTATGTATAATAAATCAGTGAAAGGGCGGAGAGGAAATCTTACAAGATGGGTATTATCGCTGAAAAAGTCTTCTGTGATCTGAAGTAGAGACATTCCCGGGAGATTAACAACCAGCCAACTTGCCATGATGGCGCGATTTTCAAAAACGTCCCAGCGTCTCCGAGGATTTCCGATAACTTTCCGAAACCTTCTTAACTTTACTGAAAACTCCCGAAAATGTTCCAACGACCTTTGAGCACTAAAAGACACGATAACTTTAGCGTGTTTTGATTTCGTTAGGACACAAAGTCATCATTCAAAGCCTTTTTGGAATATATTTGTGGGAATCGAATTAAATTTTCGTTATTAATCATGTATTAAATGACAATTTGTGTGGATTTGTGAGTCAGGCGTGAGAAATTGTCCTTGATGCGCGAGATCGATGTCGCGTATAATGCGTGAGAGTTGGCAGGTATACAACCAAATATAATGCATTTCTAAGGTAAAGGAACCTTGGAGTTGTAGTGTAACTTCAGCTAATGCAATGCCTACCTGAGTTATCAATTCCCAAGTAGTCTTGATACTTCGCTTGATTTGTCACGACGAAAGGGTCTACAACGAAATCATACTTTGTAAGACTAGTTTAAGTATAAATGTCAAAAGTATTTTCCTTCACAAAATAACGGGACGTGTACAGAACGTACCTAAAGCAACAATCAACCTTTCTACCAAGAAAAAGTTGAACCTATGCGATTTTTACCTTCCTTTAGATAATTTTCAATTTCACTTTTCAGATTACGTCAACAAACCGACTGACGTAAGTGCTTCCAGAAATTACTCCCAAATTGCAGCCATCCATAAATATTTGAAAACTAATTTATAAAACATATGAGGGGTGACATTAAATCTAATACACAGTTATTACTATTTCTCGGAACGAAATAACAAACAGCTTAAAAAGAGATCTTATAACAGATACTGTAGCTTTTTGATTGAATCTTCCACTGACGAAGTTAATTTTGCTCTGAGACTTCCTGTTTTTACTGCACAGTGAACATTTTAAGCACATTTAATTGTAGGAATGCCAAGTGAAAATTAAAAGATACCTCTAGATTATAAATCAGAACGTAACGTAACAAAACATAGCCTAAATAGAGCATGCAGTTTATTGTTTTGAGAAGAAAAACTGCTTCACGTTAGCCTGTGACAATCAACATCAGCCTCCACTAGTAAACTATACTCCTACAACACGTCAATAAGAAATCCAAAATTCAATGTTTCGGACACCAGTAGGCGGCTTTTTCCCGACTTTTTAAGGGCTCAAAACATGGTTCGAGATATCGAGGGTAAAATTAGTATAGAAAATGACCTGAAGGGAAACGAAAATTGGTTCGAGTTAGCGGGAGTTCGAGTTAGTTATCGGGAGTCGACTGTAGAACATCCTCGCTGCGATCGATCAAGAGAGCGGGTGTCGAGGGGATCATTTCAGTCACCCTTCTGACATACATGTATCGATGACTCATCTGGTTTAGGTCGATGTTATCTAGTGCTTTCCCGAAGTGTGAGCCTCGGTAGAAGGTCACTCATCACCAAGCATATCCGGCAGTGTTCGAAGAAAAACTGTTTTTTACCTTAATCTCGGCTGTTTTCTTCGAACTTCCGATAACGCGAACCTGTTTTCGATTCCCTTGAAGGTTCGAGTTAGAGATCGGGAGTCGACTGTATTTGAGTTAGTTTGAGTTAAAAATACGCTCAATATCGTCGTTTCCAGTTTTAATATTACTAAGAAAATGATAAATCTGTAATAGACTCAGCTGTATTTCATTGAACGACGCGGCTTATGGTCTTTCCGAGGAACGCTGGTTTCGGTCGATGTTATTTACTGTCAACACGTCACGAAATCCTATCTGACATCGACCGAAACGCGATCAGCGGCTCCGAAAAAACCTAAATAAGATAAATCCCGCTAAAGTACGAATCCCATCCCAGTTTTATTGCTATCGTTAGAGTCTCAAACAGTCGTTTTCCAGTTTTTCGACTTTCACCTAATAACGTTTAAGAAATTCATAATAAGAAAAGTTCTACTTCCACAATCTTGTGCCAACATTCAACCTGACATTGGCCAGTTGTTGGAGATACAACCAAAGGCATTTCTAAGGTAAAGGAACCTTGGAGTTCTCAGTAGTGTAACTTCAGCTAATGCAATGCCTACCTCAGTTATAAATTCCCAAGTAGTCTTGATACTTCGCTTGATTTGTCACGACGAAAAGGTCTACGAGGAAATTATACTTTGTAAGACAAGTTTAAGTATGAAAGTCAACTGCATTATAACAGGACTTGTACAAAACTTACTTAAAGCAATAATCACCCTTCCACCCAGAAAAATTAAATCTATGGGATTTTTCCCTTCCTTCAGCTTTTAGTTTCACTCTTCATACGTCAATAAAATCAACTGACGTAAGTGCTTTCAAAAATAGCTCTCAAGAAATGCAGCCATCCAGGAAAATTTGAAAACTAATGAAGCATATGAGAGGGTGCCAATGGGGTATAGCTGTAGTCAGCTTAAAATATGCTTCTTACTCGGTAAACAGCTAAAAAAATACTAGTTAGTCAGTAAGCAACAAAAAAACGTTTAGTCAGAATGAGTCCTTCAGACGTTAAAATCGTTTATAGGGTGGCCGGTGTTTCCAAATCAATCACTCTCCTAAGACTCCCAAATTCTCTCCCATCTTTCCAGTATGCAATGCACTGCAGGTTTGCAACTTAAACATATCATCAAATAAGTCTGAAGAGAACATCATTTCTTACAAATCCAGCATAACGGCGACACCCTAATTTGTCTTCCATGGTTGAACCTGGAAGAAAGCACCACTCTCCTCTTCATCCTCTTCCTGTGAATAAAATTGTTGAACGAAAGCCCTCGATAACATCTGAATTTCTGTACACAGTCATCGTACCGCTTTTCATAACTAAATTCTCTTATCTAATTGGCTATCGGCAGCCCTGATTTCAGCATTAATGTAACAGGAAAGTACGTGTCATGCGTAAGTAAGAAAAATGCAGTATGCGGCATCGCACGCGCGTGCTCTTGGATGGGTTCAAGGTAAGCCAAGGGAATCGGTAATAAAACTTCTTGTTCAATTAACAATCTGCAATTATACTTAATTTGTCAGGGGGTTAAACAAATCGCTTTCTCGCTACACGGTCGTGCGTCCGATTTTGTTTTATCGCTCATACGATTACAGGCGGAATTAGGCTTCAATTAGTACCAGTACGCCGGATTAAAGACAGTACACACACCTATTTGCAAGAACACGCAAGCAAAGAGGTGGGACACTGAGACAAAAAACCATTTTACAGTTATGAGCTTATAATGACCTAGTCTTCACCTTAAGGATAACCACAAGGTGATTTACACAAGAAAGCAGAAAGGATTGTATCAAAACAAGGTTCCACCTTTAACCGTGAAATGGTTGTCTGTCCCCTTTGAATTGAGAGACACAATCGCAGGCAGTCCGAACGCAGGCTCAACCTCAGAACGTCGCAGCAAAAAGCAAGTCGCATACATGTATACGTCAGTGAACTAGGCGCAAAAAAAAAAAAAAAAAAAAAAAGAAAAAAAAAAAAAGAAAAAGGTAAAAGGGAAGGGAGCTAATCGCCGCATTACCATTTAGCTCGTAGTTCTTCACGCGTACAAACATTTGGTAAATTAAACTCTTGCCGTATCCGGTCCGCAAAACCGCCAGAACATCTCTGTCGGCTAAAAGAGCCCTTACTGCTGATTCTTGCTCTGGTTTTAAAACAGTTTCTCTACCACTAGATAAATTCACATCTCCCAAAGCACTCTCTACGACATCCACGTCTACCGCTGCCATCTCGACTGTTTGTTGATTTGTGAAACGCGCATTTCAATATGCTACTCATTACGGCTCAGCCAATCAGGAATTTGCGGACGCCAGCGTCCGCAGATATGAACAAAAGGGGGTTCTTAGAGCAGGCGTCCCCTCCCCCCTCTCCCCAATCCCCCTCCCCTTTTTCCCTTCCTCCTTATCCCCTACCCCCTACCCCTTTCGACGCCTGCTACGCAGGCTATCAGTGAACAGACTAAAGTATCTATCTCACCATAGCGTCTTTTATTTCAGAAAGTCTTCTATTGTTTGAACAATTTCTAACTTTTTGAGTCTACTTCGCTCTGTGCACGCTTAAAAAATTACCTGTTTTTATACGCTTGTCAGTTAATACTTTGTAATTTATACGCTTACGATAGTGAAAAAGGCCTTTATACGTTAAGCATTTAACCCCACTGACACCCTCATATGATGGGTCACATTAAGTCTAACATACAGTTATTAATATTTCTATAAGCGAAATAGCAAAAAGCTCACAAACAAGCAGCATTCTCTGAATACTGCCGGATATGCCACGTGATGAGTGACCTTCTAACGAGGCTGACGTCTCAGATGTGCTGTCCTATGCCCTACCCCTGGGAGTTGCTTGACAACCGGCTGGTGACAAATTTCTGTCGTAATATTGCCAAAGAAGGTTTTCCGTTAAGCTCCTCCCAATTTTTTGTATCCGCTATATTTTTATAAGGTATTATGATTATCGCATTACATGAGATTGAGGCAGTTTGCCAGATTCAATCCTATACTAATCCCATGGTATCAAATCAAATCACCCACTCCTCCCTCCCCCACGTACTAAGCAGTAAGTAAACAGCTCCTGGATTTTCTACTCCGCAGTTTCTTGGCAGATAAATGTAACCCCAAATTACTGAAGGATTCTACTAGTTGTAATTAAATGTCGCCATCGTCCAAACTTGCACTGTGTTTTTAACGTTCAGCGAAAGGAGGAAGGAAAAAGTCTGGTTTTGTGCTGGCTGGAGTGCACTGCCTACGAGTCAGGAAAATCACGGTCCCATGTTTTCTTTCTGTTAAGGAATTTTTTAATTCTCACCCCCTCCAGTCTCGGATGTTCTTGTTCGCCCAGAGATTTGCATCTGAGTCGGTACATCTTTAATAACTGAATGTCATTTATAGTATAAACGTGAAGCTTTTCTTGCAGATAATGAAAATCTCTCGGTGGGGTACTCCCTATGATGGCCTTTACCAGGAGGCTGCGCCCGAAGGGGTAATTTTTTCAGGCTTTGGGTGTATGAGAGGGGAGGAATTTCACTAGTTGAAGTACCGTATACAGCAATTTCGAGAAAGGTTGTCGAAAAAAATATGCAGGCGACAATCCCGAAAGGTAATATGGGATATGATCAATACACTGTGTCCTGACACTGCAGCTGTCGAACCTACTTTTGTTGCTTTCCTTTAGCACTGGCTAACATACGTCCATGGCCTCTCCTGTCATTCTTTCAAATTTCTTTAAAGAACCGTGAACACAAAAAACCACCCACAATACCTTTCGGGATTGTCGCGTGCACCTTTTCCGACAACCTTTCTCGAAATAGCTGTATGAAAGGGAAGGGAACTCTGTCATTTCGGTCTGTATACAGAAAGGCACAAAAGGGCTCTGAGATGCATTTTATGGCTGTGAAAACAGAGCGAAGTGAAATAAGACAAATTACACAATATTTAATAATCCTTGATAGAGGGTCTCAATGGGGTTAACCGATAGGCGTAAAACGGCCAAAAATTTAGTCGATAGCCGTAGAAATTTAAAAATTTTAACTGTTAGCCGTAAATAGAGTAAAAAAGAGTTAACCGTAAAAGAAATTGTTCCCTAGATTTGCTACTTAGGGAGGTACTAAACTCACGGCTCATGGTTGCGTTTTTTATTTCCCGGCTAGTGTGACTCCGTACGCACGTTAGGTGAAGCGCCTTATAGGTGTTGACCAAAAGCTCCATTTCTGCCACTCTCGGGGAACTAACTTTTTCCATAGCGAAAGTGTGGCTTCTTGCTGGGGATTAATATTTGCGATTTTCAGGAGGTCGTGCCCTGGAAACACTAGTAAAGCAAGGCGCAGAGATGTCACTGTTTGTAAACACGTTGCCGATAAACAACATTTCCCTGTTTTTCTCTGACGCTACGGTGGAAATTGCCATGCCTAGTCCCTGTACGGCGTCTGGCGAACTCGCTCGGACCACGTGACCCGAAACGCATTAGCCGCGCGGAATAATGAGGCCTACGGACAAGGCAACGGAAGACAGTCGTTCCGTACAGTCCTTCGCTATCATTAAAAACACTGGACACGGGAATTTTGTTATCGGCCGTTTTCACGCTAGAACTAGAAATGGATTATCCATCTGAGACTAGCCTGTGTACAGATGCGCCGTCCCCACAGACACCCCTTCTCCCATTTTTTTCTGAGGCGAGGGGGCGGCTGTACACAGGCTATCTGGAAAGGATAATCGAGTCTTCAAACTGTCCGTCGAAATTGACGAATAAAGTCAGGCGGATTGTTCATTCAAAATTAAAACTATTCCATTTTCAAATTAAGAGTACCTATCTGACGCGAATCATCAAACGGATAACCCGTCTCTTGTGTGAAAACGGCCATTTTTGTTATAATGAGTGTCGCGCCCTGGCCTTGAGCTGGGCGTTTGCGTGTCCGCTTTTGTTTTTTCACAAAGATTATTTTTAAATTGACTATTGACATTTCTATGTGTAAAATAATATTAGAAGTGAAATACTTTATATAAAAAGTATGATCTCTAAAACGTTAAAATTTTTGAAAAGAATAGCTTGTTTCATCCCGAGATGATCCGAAGACCTTTATTTTGACTTAAAGATACAAAAAATACAGGTTAATTAATATTTAACCTTTTGAAACAAAAGAAGTTAATTTTTAACTTTTTTGTTAACCGTAACTGAAAAAATTAACCGATAGCCGTAAAAGAGCCCAAATTTTAGCCGATAACCGTAAAAGCCACCACCCCATTGAGACCCCCTTGATATGGGCGTGGTGCTTGAACGAATATGTTAATATTATTCATGGTGAAAAATGCAATGATTTCAATAGGTTGACTGACAGCTCCACAATACTGGTAAATCAGTTCAACAACTTAACACATAGCCTGCGAAAACATCCGTTTCTCCTCGCTCTTCGCCGCTGGGGACGTTCGCGGCGAAGAGCGAGGAGAAACGGATGTTTTCGCAGGCTACCTAAGACATTTTTAATTTCATTTAATTTATTTAATTTATTCCATTTTCACTGCAAAAAGAAAACTTAGCTAAATTACATAAGAGAACAATTAACTACATACTAGGAAAAAAAAATTATTGCAGTGGGGAAGGACTAGAAGGGAACATACGAACCATTCGAGCTAGTCCACCCAAAAACTACAACAGACACTTAAATAAAGAAAAAGAAAAAAGAAAACATTAAAATTATATCTTAAATGTAAAAACTATAATTGATCATATGTCATATCCTAGATTAATCTGATCAGAAAATAATTGCTACATCGATCACTACATCCAAGTGGCATGCGGGTGGTCAGGGTCGAAGCTCTTCTTTTTATAGAACTCATTACATTGTTTTTTAAATAATGACAGGCTTAAATTAGAGGTCCTGAGTTTGTCAGCCAGGTTGTTCCATAAATATGGTAATCTATTGAAAAAAGTGCCTTTGAATAATTCGGTTCTGACTTTGTTGATCTTTAACTTATTACTAGAATATGACCTTAATCTTTTATCTGAGCAAAATTCAAAATATCTTTCAACTGAATAGTTATAGTAACCAAACTTCAGTTTGAAGACCAAATGCAGTTTAACCGACGCCAGTCAAGCGCTTATGACAGAACCTTCTTAAGATTATAAATATGACTTTTGTTGTACAGTCCAAATGAAGATTTCATCGCACAACAAATTCAATGGCTACAGTGCACACATTCGATTGTAGAGTTATGTACATACGGCACGCTCATGTATAAACATCTAGAACGATGTTTAGTTCATATCTCACTACCCACCCCCCCCCACCCCTCGTGTTTCTTTACTTCTAATTTCCCAACCCTCTTCTCTTTGAGAAGGTATGTATCCACGGTGATACAAAAAAGATGTTATTTTCAGGGGAATAAGTTTGCCCCTGATGTACATGAAGGATTAAAATATACTCAGCCCGAAGCATGGGATCAGTTTTAGTACGAACTTTAAGACTTTTCCAGGAAAAGTTTCGCTGTGTTATTTGAGCAAAAGTGATGATTTTTTAGGACAGAGAATTTTTTGAAACGACACTTGAAATGATGCATTTTTAACTTTACGATAAGCCAGCTTAAATATCTTAGTTTGTGGATGAAACCCTTAAAGTGCGCGACAATTCAAATGAAAGCTACTGAGCAGTACTTTCCTGTCCAATACTGCCGCACTGTTACGGACCGTTAAGAGCAGTTGACGGATCGTACGCTCCGTACAAACCGTCAGCATTGCTAACAGTCGGTATTCTGAGCACATACGGAGCGTGCATCTCATTATTACATCAGGGCATAGTGTGTTACGGTTCGCACGATCTACGACCCAGGCAAGATTGGGACTATGACAGCCTTTATTACAAAATGTAAATAGGTAATCACTCAATAGAGATACAATAGTAAAACGAAACAGGTAATGAAACTAGTTACACTCAAATGGAACAAACAAAATAAAAATGATTGGATGGTCAAAAAAAAACCAAGGTATACATAATTTGTAAAACAGAAAGACTGTCAGAATGAGTGCAACAGATAACTACCCAGGGAGGGTAGGGTGGGAAGACTAGTAAATGCTGCTACTTATGACTGTTACTAGCCGAACTATCTTGCAAGTTAGTCTATAAGATGCTGGGCCCTCAATTTATACAACTACCAAGCGTGCTTGTACTTTTACTGGTACTTAGTAACGGCTGTCTTAGTCCCAGTACCCCCCATTTTTGATTTTTAGAACAGCATCACAAGTACTGAAGCTAACCCTAAATACCAACCACGACACAGGTAAGATTGGGACTATGACATTCTCTATCACAAAATGTAAATAGCAGGGGCACCCAACGGCAATTTTCGGGAAAATATCTGTTCGGAAGACGATTTGAGATCTAGAATTTTCGGAGCATCTGTTGTAAAATTTCTTGCTTGCCTGTCTCTCCTAGGATTTTCGAACATCTACAAAATGGTATAATTACCCATTTTTAACGGATTTTGACCCTAAAAAAGGCCACCTAGAATTTTCGGGAGCCTTTTCCTGGCTGAAGTTTTCGAGAAGGTAAGTTTTTATCCCTATAATTTTCGGATCACTAGACTTTCAGCTAGGAAATCTGAACAGATGAAAAGTTTTTAGGGGATAAAATTATGCCTATATCTACCGTTTGAATACTAAACTACGTTCAACAATGCTATGTTAAGTGGTTTTGAACTATATCCTCGTTGGGTGCCCCTGAAATAGGTAATCACGCAATATAGATACAATATTAAAACGAAACAGGTAATAAAACTAGTTACACTCCAAACCCAAATTGAGTAGGTTGCGGAGTAGGAATGTTTGTAGTGAGGATAGACTTAGCAATGGTATTAACAGATTGCAATCTAATGGCAACAGGGACCATAAGGTAAAGTAACGCAGCATCCGAATGCCAGTCCCCAAGCATTTTAATAAGTTCGACCGGAACCCCGGAATAAAAGGCAAAGGAGGCCCCTCCCCTACGGAAGGAGTGGCAAGCATGATCTTTGACCAAAGGCCGAATGGCAGAGAGAATGTCACTTAACCTTTTTTAAAAACATGGGATAATAATTGAAATCTAGAAAGTGAAGAAAGGCGAAAGCCTGGGAGTCAGGCAATGCCTGACAGGTAAAGTGCACTAAGCCCTTTTAACTGCTGTAACAAGGCAAACTGGGGGGAGCCTGATATAAATGGCAGGGGAAGAAGAACCACCCCAGGGATAGCCCTTTTAACTGCCGTAAAAGGGCAAAGGGGGGAGTCTTGTATAAATGGCAGGGGAAGAAGAACCACCCCAGGGATAGCCCTTTTAACTGCCGTAACAGGGCAAAGGGGGGAGTCTGGTATAAATGGCAGGGGAAGAAGAACCACCCACTCATGGAATTGAATAGTTTTACTCCAACGTATAGTGACTAAACCACTAAACTAAGTAAAATCTGAACATAAGACTTGCTGGGAGGCATCAAAGGAACGTGCAGAGTTAAAAGGGAGATGGCTTTCGCAAAGCATACCACAATAATTACCAAACACATGGCCCGGAAGGAGGCATCAAAAATAGAGCACATGTTGAGGTGCAAGTAAATATGACCCAAAATTCTAGGGGGTAATGGGTTGTTTTTGGGCAAGGGGCATACCTTTGACCCGCTTAATCCCAGACAGTCTGTTCAGAGAGACTGTAACGGCGAATTGTCCAGGAGGGAATTAGGCAGGTTAAATTCCTTATGTAGAAATTATACCAATAATATTTAGGTAATTGGGAATAGAAGTGGCTTTGAGACTGAGAGCTAAAGAGGCAGCATAGTGACAAAAATGGGAAGATTGGGCTGGGAGGGGAGGGTAACCTATATGCTCACAAAACCAGAGATAACTAGTCCTGTGGGTGTGATACGATGCTTTAGTGCCCTCAGCAAAGGTGTGAAAGTGCAGGTACTGATAAATTTCTTCTTGAAGTTGCTGTGCCAGTTGGGGGTCCTTGGAGCCTGGAAAAAAGGAAATTGCAACTGCGTAAGGTCATATGCTGAGTCAGTGGAGTGCTGTCAGGAGGTTGACATGGTTGCATCTCCTGGAGATAATGATAGAAGGCTACACATTTTGCTACAGCTGTAGGTTCATATAGCAGGACACTGAAATCACAATGGTGTTGAAGTGACCATGAACATAAACAGCAGTGAACCTAAAATTGTAAATTGCTGAAAGCCAAAACAGGAGTATAAGTGCATGCATACTAAGAGGATGAGCAGCACTCCCTTTATTGATAAAAATAAACAGCTGCTGAATTATCACAGTGTATTATATTAAGTGAATTATAAAAAAAATAGTAAAAGCTGCAACTTATGACTCAGTTTGCTTTTTAAGCTGGGCTATCCTGTAAGCGAGTCTGTAAGATGCTGGGCCCTGAATTTATACAAGTGTGCTTGTACTTTTACTGGCACTTAGTATAAAAGGTGATCATAAAAGCACTGGATAGTTTGTGAGTAAAATAACTTGACAAACCGAACGGAATAGTACACTCAATCTATGTAAAACTTTGTGCTAACGTAAAGGCTGTCTAAGTTCCAGTATTCCCCCATGTTAGATATCTAGAAAAGCATCACAAGTACTGATGCTAACCATAAATTCCTCGTCATACAAAGCTAGATAAGCCATAAAGAAATTCAAACAAGGACCAGTAGAATGCTTCAACAGTAATATTCCTTGTTCTATGCGCCATAAACCAAAACAAGCAAGCTTTAAATGTAATACTCCTCGACCTCATCGTCCCAGAAGCTTAAAAGCAAAACAAGGGCTGTGCAAAAGTACAATATTCTCGAAGCAAGTGCGTCTCAACAGAACTGTTTTGTAACACAAGAACCGCGCTTCAAATGTAATATTCCTTGTTTAACCCTTTAACTGGCAAATTTCTGGGAAGGTAAGAGCTGCTAAAAATACTACCAACGAAGAATTTAATTTCTTGGCATCGATCTTGATGGTATGAAGTAAAAAATGGACCTAGTCTCTTTGGTCAGGCGTTGACAAAATTCGGAACATTCAGGAACATGAAAAAAATATTTCATAAATAAATTAATAATAATAAGAATAAAAAGAAGAATAATTCAATTTTGTAAAAATTTATAATAACAAAATGAATAAAAATAACATAACATAAAAACTAAAATGATTAAAGAAAGAAAAAAGAAACTGGTATCATCTCCGAGCATGAGAGAACAATATTCTGTCGCAATTAATTTGTTGGGCGAGTGAGGGTCCTTGCAAATGACAGTAATAAGTGAAGACTTGCCTCTAAAATCAAAATAATATTAAAAATGGGACGCAAGGAAGGGGTCTTGACAAACTGCGAGCCAGCGAGTCATGCGAGTCATGCGAGTCATCATGTGAGCCATGCGAGACAGATGTTAGTTCCCAGTCTTGCCTGATCACAAAGTGGCAATAACAAAACAGGGAAGGGGGTTTTCAAGCTTTCAGTCACACAGCCACCTCTTCTTATCATGTATGCAATGAGTTTAATTATTTGAAGCTATTTGACAGTTATCCATTAATGATTTACAGCTCTGCGATGGTCTTAAATGTCGGTAAGTATTCATGTCAAGCCAAGTCGGTAAGTACTTCATGTCAAGCCAACATAGTCTTCCTATATACAACAAACATTTGCTTACTTAAAGTTCATTACTTTCTGAAAGTTGAAATGAAGTACTTCCAGACAAGGCTCTACGAAACTAAGAAGAGCTTAGGGGCTCCTATCTTTGGATTTTAGTGGACATTAATATTCACATTCGTAAGAGTTTCTATACCGTTTACAGTTAGCCTAATATTTCAGATGTTTCCATGAGTTGCAAGAGGAGTTTGCGACTTTAGGAGACAGCTGAAATTCAAGCTAATTTACAGTCCCCTTTTGGCTGCCTGGTGGAGGATGGGGATTGCCACTGTCACTGTGATTTGGGTATCCCCAGGTGTGACGGTTCAATTTTTTTTCTTCACTCATGTGTGCTGAAACACTTTTCCCTCCCTATATTTCAAGCCAAGCCGCATTTTTCAAAGACACTTCAAAGTTTGCTTATGCGACTTGTTATTAATTTGTGTAAACACTGTTTTGCAGCTAAATTTATGAGTCTGGTCAAAGCTGAATAAATCAGTCACAACGCATTTGGTTCCGTCTGGCATGTCGGTGTAATGTCTGGAGTCTGAAACAGGCCGAGGAAGACTGGGTTGATCTCTATGATCACGGGAATCACAACAGCCCCTCCCATAAAAGTTCTAGTTCCAGTAATGGGTCATTATTTTATTCTGTAGAGCTCGTAATTGTTTTTTTTTTTTTTTGGATTGGGCGATTCCAGAAAATATCCATACCATACCACGGACGGCTTTAAGGATTTCCGAAGGGGAGGGGGGATTCACAATTATGGAATTCTGAAGGCATGGGGGGGTATTTACGATTTGAAATCCGAAGGTATGGGGGAATTCCACAGGTGGGATTTCTGGAGTAGAAAGTGTAGAGTAAGTTCCTGGAAAACGCTATTGTTGTGGACTTTTGTAGTTCGTAAATAAACCACGAACGTATGACCGCGGAAGCAGAAGACAAGCATCGATAGATCAGACACGTGTTTACGCTTATAACTTATAGAAGTGAGCAGTAAAATGTGACTTTCACATTAACCTTGATGAATTTCTTGTCACATGAAAAAGAAAACGGAATATGTATCTTACTGCTTGCAAGTTTCTTGTTACTCCCATCCGATGAACAGTAAAAAAACTCGCACCAGTCCCTGGCTTCCAAGGAACGCCTGTTAGATTAGAACACTTTTCGTGCACACTACATGACGTATAAAAGGACGCAACACGCCTCGACGGTATATTTGACCACCGAAAGATTTTAACAGTCTGAATTTGAGCTATTTTGCTTTGTAAACGTCAAAACAGCACAAGAAGACAAAGAGGAGTAAAATTGCCTTTAGTGGTGTTTATTTTTATTGCCAAATTCGGACCTAAAAAGGAGTTTGCACAGCCTGTCTACTAGCGGTAGGTTAGAGTCTGAAAGCTTTTCGCCTGGCGCCGCTAGATCACAGCCTTGAGGAGGCATAAATTCATGTTCGTTTGTTCTTATAGGCGTTGCTAAGTCGAAAATGTACTTCCAAAAAAAACCGGAAATTCTGAAGGGGAGGGGGGATTCACGACTATGGAATTCTGAGGGCATGGGGGGGTAGCGCAGTTTGGAATTTCCGAAGGCAAGGGGGGGTTAAAACATGGAAGCCGTCCGTGGTTGGGTATGGATATTTTCTGGAATTGCCCATTACGTGGGATGAATAGTCAACTTTGTTTTCTAACTCAATTCAACAAAAGGATCTAATTCAAGAAACTCTAGTCACTGAGAATAGCTATGTATGAATGTTTCCAAAATGAAATCTTGTCCACTAAAATCCAGTAACATCACAAAAATCAAAGCAACAAACAGATTAACAGACAAATAGATTGCAAACTTCACTTGCGACTTCAGGAGATGACAGAAATTGAGGCTTAATTGATAACAGTAAGAACCCACCACTGCACTACTACTCCCGCTGAAACTATTCACTGCAAATGTAAATCTTGTCCACTCAAGTCTAAAGCCACGAGCCACAAAGCTCTTCTTAAAGCAGCAAAGCCATAAATAGATAACCGTCAAATTATTAATCCGCATGGCAAACAATAATACGAGAGGTGGCTGTGTGTGGAAAGTTTGAAACCCCCTTCACTCGTTATTGGGCAATTCCAGAAAATATCCATACCCAACCACGGACGGCTTCCATGTTTTACCCCCCCCCCCCCGTGCCTTCGGAAATTCCAAAATGCGTTATCCCCCCATGCCCTCAGAATTCCATAATCGTGAACCCCCCCCTCCCCTTCAGAATTTCCGGTTTTTTGGAAGTACATTTTCAACTTAGCAACGCCTATATGAACAGACGAACATGAATTTATGCCTCCTCAAGGCTGTGATCTAGCGGCGCCAGGCGAAAAGCTTTCAGACTCTAACCTACCGCTAGTAGACAGGCTGTGCAAACTCCTTTTTAGGTCCGAATTTGGCAATAAAAATAAACACCACTAAAGGCAATTTTACTCCTCTTTGTCTTCTTGTGCTGTTTTGACGTTTACAAAGCAAAATAGCTCAAATTCAGACTGTTAAAATCTTTCGGTGGTCAAATATACCGTCGAGGCGTGTTGCGTCCTTTTATACGTCATGTAGTGTGCACGAAAAGTGTTCTAATCTAACAGGCGTTCCTTGGAAGCCAGGGACTGGTGCGAGTTTTTTTACTGTTCATCGGATGGGAGTAACAAGAAACTTGCAAGCAGTAAGATACATATTCCGTTTTCTTTTTCATGTGACAAGAAATTCATCAAGGTTAATGTGAAAGTCACATTTTACTGCTCACTTCTATAAGTTATAAGCGTAAACACGTGTCTGATCTATCGATGCTTGTCTTCTGCTTCCGCGGTCATACGTTCGTGGTTTATTTACGAACTACAAAAGTCCACAACAATAGCGTTTTCAAGGAACTCACTCTACACTTTCTACTCCAGAAATCCCACCTGTGGAATTACCCCATGCCTTCGGATTTCCAATCGTAAATACCCCCCATGCCCTCAGAATTCCATAATCGTGAACCCCCCCTCCCCTTCGGAAATCCTAAAAGCCGTCCGTGGTATGGTATGGATATTTTCTGGAATTGCCCATTGTCATTTGTATGGACCCTCGCTCACCCAACAATTAATTACTTGCGACAAAATATTGTTTTCTTATACTCAGAAATGATATCAGTTTCTTCTTCTTTTTTTCCATATTTTTCGTTTTTATGTTATGTTATGTTATTTTGTTATTATAAATTTTTGTCCAATTGTTTTACATGTATTATACTTAATAGTTTTTTCCCATAAAAATCAATTTAATTTTTTGATGTTCTCAAATGTTCCATGTTCCTGTTTTTGTTGTTTTTTTTGTTGTTGTTTTGTTGTTTTGTTTTTGTGTTTTTTTGGGGGGGGGAAGGGGGCAGGATACATTTTCCTTGAAGCTACCACGCATTCGCTACTAAAACACCAAAATTCCTATTTTTGAGGATTTTTTAAAAAATAAACACTTGACAAAAATATGTTTCAAAATGGTTTCCTATAAAGTTTATCACCGCATGATTACTCCAAACAGCAACATTTTTCAAAGACAGTACAATATCGATCCAATGATATGTCACACAACTTGTTTTGACACCTAGAAAGCAGAATAATTGAAAACAGTGTAAGAACTATAAAAGAATGGCTAAAACCGTTGACTGGTCGAAGAAAAAGTCGCTTCCTCCATATGATTCTTTGTAAAATGACTACTTTTTCTTCGAGTTACCTTTCAAGCATGTAAATCCAGCATCTTTCCTCCACAGCACCATACACTTTCCTTGAAAATTCAACTGTTTGAGCATTCAGCCTCGTGGTTCGTTGCAGAAATCATCGAAAAACACGGCCAGTCCCAAGAAAAATCCCCCAAAATATAACCAAAGCTGAAGGATCTTCGTCTTTCGTCGCCATCATTAAAGTTCACGTGCCGCTAAGGTCCATAATATATCGAAAATTTGACTAAAATTGATCAAATAAACAGCAAATCGTCGCCCACGTTGTTCTCTTCT
>CALNXK010000657.1:0-25000 GCA_942486035.1 Porites lobata | reverse complement strand
GTTGAATTTTACACAACTTTACGTTTCCTTTACTCTACGTAAAGTTCAGCTTTACAGCACCTTTACGCGTACATATAAAGCTGGCGTAATGAAACAAAAACTTTACGCAACACCTTTACGTTGTGCGTAAAGCTTGTGTAAACCCTACTTTAAGCTTGTGTAAAGCGAAAATACAAGCTCC
This sequence comes from Porites lobata, assembly GCA_942486035.1. Classification (NCBI taxonomy): domain Eukaryota; kingdom Metazoa; phylum Cnidaria; class Anthozoa; order Scleractinia; family Poritidae; genus Porites; species Porites lobata. The sequence continues at coordinate 24,819 of CALNXK010000657.1, read as the reverse complement.
TTTACGCCAAATATATATATACACATAAACACACTGGAAACTTTAAAATACCGGTAAATATAATAATAATCGGTAAATTTTTCTTACCAAACTTTTAACAATCAAAATTTTATTTTTGTCCATGTCACACAAACATTGGATTTTTGTTGTGTACTTAATACCGGTTATTTTCTTTGGTTTCCCATCGTCTCTCCATAGTATTTACAATCTGGAGCCATGGAGGATTACTCATATATACATTACAAATAATTGTATGAGTAATCCTCAATTCAAGTTTCGACATAAAATAAAATACCCTAATATGTAACAACACTTCAACACACTGTTAAAGGATTAGGTCAGAAATTTTGTTTTTATTCTTCAAAACTGACAACAAAAACGAAAAGTTATAAAGCGTTGAGAACCCAATAGACCTATAGAAAAATAAGAACCCAACTTCAAACTGACATTAGTCATCCCTACTATTAAGTTATAACTTGCTTTAATGGAGTTATATTGTTTAACCAGTAGATGAACTTTGAATAAGTAGTAGTTTAAAAAATAGGGCCCCTTTCCGTTTCCAATTTTGCATTACCATAACCAATTTTCAATTTGCCTATCTTTATTTTTACATTTCAAATCCCATGAAAATCGCCAGGTATGCTACATTGTTGTAACTGCAAAAGCTGCAAATACGAATCACATTCTTTAAGTTTAGTCCCGCAAAGAGTGATATTACAAGGTTTTAAAAAACAAAACACACTGATTCTCTAAAACTGAATTTTCTAAATATAACATGATTTATTTCTGCGTTAGCATCTTTGTCATTACATTAAAAACAAAAAAAAAACGAAAATTTTTCCAACACGTAAGGTTTAAATAAGAAGATACAGTGTACATAAACTTTTCAAATGGGTCAAAACAGTCTTCTCAAAATATCCAAAAAAATCATCTTAACTTAGCATTATACCAAATTAAGATGATTTATAGTTTGAAATAATTATTAGCATTTACATGTAAGGTACAGGGTGTACAAGAAAACTGATGAAGTTAAATTTTGATAAAAAACAGCAACTCTAACACGCAAATTAATGTAAAGGTGGGTCAAAATGGTCTCTTCCAAAATGAAAATATTTAGTATAATTTAGCATAATTCAAATTAAAAGCTTAAACAATTTTAGATAAGAAATAAAAAGACTGAAAGCCTAATACATGTATAACATTGATGGTTTCTTGATTTAGCCCTTTCACTCCCAGAAGTGTTTACAGTCAAACTTAACAACAAAATCCAAATAACAAATCATTTTCATAAACTGATGATGTAAAAGTTAGATGCACAAGGCTGTCACTAAGATTGCAAGTTGCAGGGTTTAAGTGAAATTAGTGAGCGGGACATTGAAAATGTGGAAAGTTTCGTTTCCTCTCAAAACAGCCAAGTATTGGGCTCAAAGTAGCCGATTTAAAGTCTGGTTTATGGCCCTTAGTGACAGCCCTGGATCCACTTTACAAGACTAAGGCTTGTAATTAACATGTATTAATCCTGTTTGCTTTGAGAGGACTTTCTGTCACCAACATCCCATACCAGGCTGATCTGCTGAATAAATAGAAAGCAAGTATTATTTGAGTAAACTACACAGATTATTTGTAGGCTAGTGATAATACACTTAATCGCGCACTAAAGGCACAAGTACATGTACAGTAAGGGGGTGTTTACATGAGAAAACTCACACCGGCGCGAGTCTCATACTGGGATGACTTTTTGATTTTGTATCGGGTTTACATTATGACTGAGTCATCTCATATCTCGTTATTTGAAGGTACACTTTATGTTGATTAAAAACAAGTGTGTTACAAAATAGCAAACATTACGCGTGCGCTACCCATTCCAGTCTACCGGCAGACCGATTTCATGCTGAAACGGGTGGTCGTTTCGCATTTACATGATACTGCCATGAGATTTTGTACCAGAGTGAAATTCTCGCCCCAGTACAAGAACCGGGGTGAACTCACGCTGGGGTGACTCGTGCCTGCATGACATTTTGTGGTGGTATCATGTAAACAAATATAGGGCTATGAGAGGGAACCGGAGTGAACTCGCTCCGGGGCAAAAGTTGCCCCGGTGTCATGTAAACACCCCCTAAGTTGCCAGAGGACACCGCCTGCTATTACTAATTAATAATATTTTTTCCTACACTCATGGCCAAATTACTACAATCAGCACAATTTTACTTGACACAGGGTTCCCCACATGCCTCTTTTCACAAACCAAGACTAAAAATTTGAAAAAAATGATAAGGCATTTTCCACAAGTGGTCTAATAACAATGCAAAACCTGAGTAGCAAATGATTTCAATGTCCACAAATTCACACAACTGAATAAGATTCATCTGACTGTTAAAGATTCAAAATGTTTGACTAGTATGAGTTAAAGGCTTTCCTTAAAGGCAATAATATTTACATTCAGAACCCTACTTGCAGTTGAGTGAAAATCAGGGTAAAATGCTACATGGAAACCCTATAATAATAATAATAATAATAATAATAATAATAATAATAATAATAATAATGAACTTTATTAAAGTCTCATGTCTTATAACACAGGCACAGTGCCTTACTAGTTGGGGAGACTGAAGCATATATATATGTTAAATTTATTAACAATGGTTTATTATATTATTAGAGTTCAATGTTTTACAATGTATATCTTTTTTTATTTTAATGTATGCATTTTTATAAAAGTATCATCCATTAATATCGTTGTAAAGTGCTATGAAAAACCACTGGATGTACATTATTATTATTATTAGAGAGTAAGCAGTGCGCAAAGAAAGTAGTGTCCGATAGCCCGGGGCTAGTGGATTTTGCTATCGAGCTAGTGAATTTTGAACTTAACTTGCCCGATGGGCAAGTGAAGTTTTTTTGAGGAATTCAAACTAACGAAGAACTGTGAAATCAATTCTGCTCATCAAAACGGTTTGGGGGCTAGTTGAAATGACATTTGGGTTAGTATATGCTAGCTTCAGCTTGCCCGAATGGCAAGCTTTAAAAATCACCTTCTTTGCACCCTGGTAAGAGAGAAATTTTCCTATCCACTTGTCCTTCACAAAAGCAATACATTAAATTTGGTTGTCCAAAACCTAGAGTTCTTGTCCAAAAAGTTTAGCTTGCAACGGGCATTTAATGTTTTAATCACATTATTTAATCACATTATTACCCTTTATTTTTGAATAAAACCTACAACAGAGTTTGTAAAAAAACAAATGGATGAAACGACTGGCAGTGGAATGGCAAAGTTAAATGGAATATTGTTTCTTATCTTTATTTTTCTAATTAAAAATGTGCTTGTCCCACGGACAAGTCATATCAAAGGTTTACATGTTCGAACTAAATTTCTACCTGTCCCGGACTAAAGTTCCAAATCAATAAACATCCCTAGCCTTCTCATGAGCTCCACCAAAGACTTTCAGGGAAAATATAGAAACATATAAGCACCTCATTCCCAAAAGTTTCAAATTTTCCTGAAACTTTACCAATATATTTTTTTCCTTTTTAATACGAAATGTTCAAGGTTCCTAGTTAATGTAACAGGAGTGAAGCCACTTTGCTATTTAAAGCCCTTATCCTCAATGTTGAAAACAATGCCTGTAAATAAAGCAGCCTATTTTCTTTCCTTGCCACGAGGGACATTTCACAAGAGAGACAGTTGTATTTGCAGATTAATAATGGTGTATGTAGACAAGAGAATCCAAAACAGCTATGACTGCTATGACTCTCTTAACAGTCTTATCTTTCACAACTTGTTTCTTTAAATTTTATTTTCCTTTAAACCTAGATTTACTGACGATACAACTATGGTGCAAATAGAACAATTTCTGGTTTCTAACATGACTGTGTGCTTTGCTTCCCAAAAAGTAAGGCATTCAATTTCCTGACAGTATGTGCTGCACTATATCCTCTCAAGAACCACAATATAATTTCATAGGAGCAGTGCACAATGAAGATTAAAATTAATGGTAATATATGAAATGAATCATACTTTGAACTGCAGATGAAGGTATGAAACTGTGAAGATGTTAACAACTATGTTGGCACTTACATGAAAATACATTCTAATTCAATCATGGTCTGCATTAGCTATGCATTGAAAGACTCATGAAAATGTCTATTCATTCTCTGTTCATTTAAGTTAAAACCCACGTAATTTAAAATCAAAAATAAACTTTTGTATCTGCTTCAAAAAATACATGCATGCTGTTAAATTATTCACCACTTATGACGCTATGACTGCCCGGGGAATTGGGAAGCTTGGGTTTGTTATTGACTGACGCATGAAAATATAGAACCAGACTACGTAGATTATCTTTGCCTACTTGCAAATTCAACACTTGTTAACACTTTTCTATCCTGTTTATTAGTTCTTCTATAGTCTGTGAAGATTTTCATAAGAATGGTTGTATCACATTACATGTAAGCTTACTTTATACAGATGTCCTTTCTTAATTCCATTATTTTCTTTTAGTAATCCCAGTACCAGTGACCAAACTCCTATTTTCCAGTACAAAACAAGGAAATTCTACTCCTTCAGACCCCCAAAGTCCTTACATGATTTTACATTATCATCTTCAACGTCATGGTCTCGTTGCTAGCTTAGTATTGAAAGGTTATGCCAAATAAATACACATGTTTAGTTATAATTTACTTTAAACGGTTAATGCTGGTTTCATTGCTCACTGAAATGTTAGTTACTGAGTACTTGAGACAGTCATTCGAACTCGTCATAAACAAGTTGGAATTAAGCTTAAAAAGTTAGAGAAAAGGCGAGCCAGGACAACTTACCTTGCCTTACTATCAGCTCTTTTCAGCGAGATCTTGAGTATCGAAGAGCCTTAGTAATACGTGTAATACAGTCTTCGTCTGTGTTGTGAACATTCCAGTGTTAATGCTTGTGCTTCATCACACGATGTTTCTGTCTCCATTTTTGACTGAGTATCTCGTCCCGAAAGGGTTGCTGCACACTTGAGAAGTGATCGATTACTAAAGGCTGATAGTGCTATTATAAATTGTAACAACCTTAAGATGTCCTGTGATGCTATCAAGAAGCATAATATAATATATGAACGATCTCCAACCTTTCAAAGACGCAAGTTTGAAACCGTTGGACACTTTCAAAATGGACGCCAAATCAACGAACCTGATTGAGCATGTGCAAAGGAACAAGCCCGCTGACCAGGTGTCCCTTCACTCGATTGTTTCCAGGCCCCTTTCTTTTAACAAATTGTCCGTTCCCAAACCTGAAGTCCGCGGACTTAAAATAAGGAAGCGATAAAGGAGGTTCAACGATGAAGCCAGTACTCCGTTGAATGTAAAATGGTCACAGTAATTTGTGAATGCGTTCTTTCTCTTTAAGTAATGCGTTCTTTCTTTAAGTAAGACTCGCCGTTTTTGCGAGGCGATATTTTTTCTTTATTTTCCAATTATTTCAATTTGATCAAATTACAGTTGAAACTCTCTACAACGGCCACCTTAGGGACATCGAAAAAAGTGGCCATAGTAGAGAGGTTGAAAGAAGAGTAAATGTATGTCATGTATGGACCGTCCGCCGAAAAAAAAAAAACAAAACAAAAATGGCCCGTGTAGAGAGGTGACTGTTAAGGAAGAAACACCTTATACTGACTGAAATCAATGAGGGAATACTACTGAGTATTGAAGGCTATTGTGTTTGCCGCGACAGATATGCCGTTTTTCGAAAATTGCCGCACAGTCGCAAGCTATATCTTTGCATGAACTCTGCCAGCAGAATTTTCTTTTCAGCGTCATTTTTAAGCGTGTACGAAGTCGTTTGCACCACCAAAAAAAATTTGCGTGGTTGGCTTGTTTACATCACACGCCAACATCGAACACCAAATGAGTGATCAAAAAAACTATGCGAACTAGTATCAGGACACAAACGACTTACTAAAAACAGTGCCGGGAATAAATTGCTGTTAGGAATTAAGCTAGCATTATATGACAACCTTACTAAACCTTTACTTGTAGCGTAAATGAGCGTAAAGCTGTTACAACAACTTTATGCTAGCTTTACGAAACCTTTAAGAGCCGAGCGCGTAAAGTTACCTTTACAAACCTTTACGCGCCGTGGAAAGTTAGCGTAAAGTTGGATGACCAACTTTACGCAGGTTTACTCAAACTTTAATTTTGCGTAAATCTCCATTTTCATGCTGTGAATCTACCAAAAGAATTCAAATATACAACTGTGTAACTAACAGAACGGTAAAGAACAACATTAAATTGCCAGTAGACACGCCTCTAAAGTGCCTTTGTCACGTATGGCATAACCATGAAAAAAGCAGAAATTGACTACTTATTCCCGATATTTTTCAGGTGACTATAAAACAAGTTTCAACTGCACACGACTGGTCATAAACTAAGCTACGAAACGTACACTGTAATTTTCAGACTACAAAAAAACTTCAACTTATTTATAAACAGCATATAATTTTCTCTTCGGGACAAAGTGTTCGTATTCTTGGTAGGAACGCTCCACTTCGTATTTCCGGTGTTACAGATTAGAAACTGACTCCAACTGAACTTCAGATAATTAGGAACTGCTTCACTGCATTCTTCATCGTACCTATACAATACCAAAAACAGCAAAATGCAACATTAGCAAAGTAGCTGAAGAGAAGGATAGCGATTTCAGCGAGCGAAAAAACATTTTGACAGCTGACTTCTAAGAGTGCGCTCTATTTCATCGTATTCCGGAGGTTCTGTTACCAGCCTAACTCTTCTTAACACTACGAATTTTTGGACCATTTAAAGTTTATATAGATCACAATACTCTATTTCAATCATTTTTGTAGATATTGCAATACAATGAAAGTTAAAACAAGAGATTTCTTGCGAGTTTATTCCATTTCTTCCTGTTTGGGACGCGGAATACGGTGAATCGAACACGCCTTAGGACAAAGTATTGTAAACTTTATATTTCTTTAAATAATTACATTGTAGTTGTTTTTTTGTTGTTGTTGTTACAGAGCAAAGGGTCACATTTAAACTAGTAAATTCAACCACCGCTAACACTTATTGTAGATTTAAAGAAACTTGCATACCATAAGTCCTCTATTAAGCCCCCCTCTCTAATAAACTCTCCTTTTAAGGGAAAAAAGTTATTAAACCCTCTCTCTAGATCTCTTTCAAGCCCCTTCTCCCAATTCACAATAAACGTATGATAATATGGTTTACTCACGAGCTGGAAGTTTGGAAATGATTTTAATCTTCGGCTTCATGCATGACGTCCAACTTCATGTGCCTGAACTTTACTACTTAGCTTTCAAGTTCTTTATGGAGAAATGGTTCCAAAATCTTCGCTTAATAAAATACACCCCTCTCTCAAACGTTGTTGAAATGAATGAACCCCCGGGAGGCTTAATAGAGGATTTACCATATCTGGAGACTTTCCTAAGCGACCACCTTCCGTAAAATGAGCGATCAGAAATTTGATCTTGGGATTTTGGGTCGTCTCTTACATCAAGTTCGACTGTAAGTTTCAAGGAACGAATTCAAACGGGGACACCGACATGTTAAAATGTAAAGATATCATTAGATTTGAAATAAGTTTTGTAGTTTAACTGCCAAACAAACTACTAAAGTCAGACATTTTTGTTGCTGTCAACCTGTGATAGGCACATTGACGTTATAAGTGGTACCGGTTAAGTTGGTTCGATTCCCTATAAGAGGCAGAAATAACTGCTAGTTAAAATGACGTGTGCAAAAGCAGGGATTATGATCCCAGCTTTAAATATATCTCAAAATACCTTGCCATTTAATCGATGCCTTCAAACTCAAGCGTTACATCATCACCAATGAGAACAAACGGCGCCCAGTACTTCACTGCGCTAAAGCGGTCAGATTCTCTCATGGATTTCATGGCTTTATTCAGGGCCTCACTGGCACTTCGTCCATGGACCAAGCATTGGTAGAAAACTTTCATGAACTCCATAGTAGCTTCGTCGTCGATCGCCCACAGGGACACCAAAACAGAACGAGCACCAGCACCCAAAAATGCCCGTGCGATGCCGACCACACCCTCAGATTTAACTTCTCCCCGAGCACTATGACAACAGCTAAGTACAACAAGTCTTGCCCTTATCTGCGCCTTTAAAACATCTTTCATAGTTAAGAGATAGTCCTCCCTGGCTGGATTCACGTATGAACGTGTTGTGTTTGGGGCCAAGGCAATTTCTCCTGTTTCCATTTTACCGTGAGCAGCAATGTGCACCAAAGCAACCGAGGAGATACGTCTCAAAACTTCATCTTTTGTTGCCTGCTTTCCAATGAGAGGTACAGTTTGAAGTATTTCCCCAATCATCTGCACTTCTTTTTTAGCCCACTGTAACTGCTCTAGCGTCATTCCTTCATAAACTACCTCCTGCACCCACGGATCGCCAACGAGAAGAGCGCCCGTCTTGCTGTGCCAATCTGCTGGACAATTTTGGATTAATCGAAGACTAGAAAGTGAAGGAAGCAGACGAATTCTGAAAGTTTCGCAGAGGTACTTAGATTTCAAGTCCTTGAAAGCAGCATAAGGCGCCAAATACAGAGGTCCTTGTGGAACGACCACAACCTCGTCGCCCAGGAGTAAGTCTCTTATAGGGTCTATAACAACATTGTAAAATGTTTGTAACGACTTTGTCTCACAACATGAAGGATGAGACTTTAACTTAAAGGATCTTTCTTCTTTTAACTCTTTATCGTTTGGGTTTCCTAACGAGCGATCTTCACAATTAACATCAGCTCTCACACCTATTTCTATATGTGTAGTTTCCAAAAGAGACTGAAAATAGGTTGTGACGGATATATCAATCAGAGTTCTTCTAGTTTTGATTTCTTTTCCTTTCTTGCTCACCCAGAGAACTATTCCTCCCTCGTTGATACCTATGAAAACTGTATTTGATGGTAAGTAACTAGGAAAGTCACTTGGTCTTGCAGAAAGTGTTCCTATTTCTGGGCGTAGCCCTTTAAGGCCATACTTGGACTCCAGAAGATCATTTAAAGCTTGCGCACGTCCATGATCAGCAGTTAAAAGTGCCTCAATGACTTTACCTTCCTTAAACTGCAGCCGCCATAGCATCAAATTAATATTTTCATACTTATTCCCGAGCGTAATCTTCCATTCGTCATTAGATATGAGATTTGCCCTGATGTGGTCGAAAGCAATAACAGTCTTCTTATAATAATGAATGGCTTCCTGGAAATTTCCAAGATTTCTAAAGGCGTTGCCAAGATTACCGTACGCGCTTCCTTCTCCTACCCTGTCTCCCACTTCTTTCGAAATTTTGAGGTGTCGTTCATGGTACTCTATGGCCTTCTGAAAATCTACAAGATTGTGATAGGCGTTGCCAAGATTACTGTACGCTCTTCCTTCTCCTGCCCTGTCTCCCACTTCTTTCGAAATTTTGAGGCCTCGTTCATGGTACTCTATGGCTTTCTGAAAATCTCCAAGGCTGTTATAGGCGTTGCCAAGATTACGGTACGCTCCTCCTTCTCCTGCTCTGTCTCCCACTTCTTTCGAAATTTTGAGGTGTCGTTCATAGTACTCTATGGCTTTCTGAAAATCTCCAAGACTGTTATAGGCGTTGCCAAGATTACAGTACGCTTTTCCTTCCCCTGCCCTGCCTCCCACTTCTATCGAAATTTTGAGGTGTCGTTCATGGTACTCTATGGCTTTCTGAAAATCTCCAAGATTGTCATAGGCGTTGCCAAGATTACCGTACGCTCCTCCTTCTCCTGCCCTATCTCCCACTTCTTTCGAAATTTTGAGGCCTCGTTCATGGTACTCTATGGCTTTCTGAAAATCTCCAAGACTGTTATAGGCGTTGCCAAGATTACGGTACGCTCTTCCTTCTCCTGCCCTGTCTCCCACTTCTTTCGAAATTTTGAGGCCTCGTTCATGGTACTCTATGGCTTTCTGAAAATCTCCAAGACTGTTATAGGCGTTGCCAAGATTACAGTACGCTTTTCCTTCCCCTGCCCTGTCTCCCATTTCTTTCGTAATTTTGAGGTCTCGTTCATGGTACTCTATGGCTTTCTGAAAATCTCCAAGATTGTGATAGGCGTTTCCAAGATTACCGTACGCTCTTCCTTCTCCTGCCCTCTCTCCCACTTCTTTCGAAATTTTGAGGCCTCGTTCATGGTACTCTATGGCTTTCTGAAAATCTCCAAGATTTCTAAAGGCGTTGCCAAGATTACGGTACGCTTTTCCTTCTCCTGCCCTGTCTCCCACTTCTTTCGAAATTTTGAGGTGTCGTTCATGGTACTCTATGGCTTTCTGAAAATCTCCAAGATTGTGATAGGCGTTTCCAAGATTACCGTACGCTCTTCCTTCTCCTGCCCTGTCTCCCACTTCTTTCGAAATTTTGAGGCCTCGTTCATGGTACTCTATGGCTTTCTGAAAATCTCCAAGATTTCTAAAGGCGTTGCCAAGATTACAGTACGCTCCTCCTTCTCCTGCCCTGTCTCCCACTTCTCTCGAAATTTTGAGGTGTTGTTCATGGTAGTCTATGGCTTTCCAGAAATCTCCAAGACTATCATAGGCGTTGCCAAGATTACCGTACGCTCCTCCTTCTCCTGCCCTGTCTCCCACTTCTTTCGCAATTTTGAGGTGTCGTTCATGGTACTCTATGGCTTTCTGAAAATCTCCAAGACTATCATAGGCGTTGCCAAGATTACCGTACGCTCCTCCTTCTCCTGCCCTGTCTCCCACTTCTTTCGAAATTTTGAGGTGTCGTTCATGGTACTCTATGGCTTTCTGAAAATCTCCAAGACTGTCATAGGCGTTGCCAAGATTACAGTACGCTATTCCTTCTCCTGCCCTGTCTCCCACTTCTTTCGAAATTTTGAGGTCTCGTTCATGGTACTCTATGGCTTTCTGGAAATCTCCAAGACTGTCATAGGCGTTGCCAAGATTACAGCACGCTTTTCCTTCTCCTGCCCTGTCTCCCACTTCTTTGGAAAGTTCGAGATGTCGTTCATGGTACTCTATGGCTTTCTGGAAATCTCCAAGACAATCATAGGCGTCGGCAAGATTACAGTACGCTTTTCCTTCTCCTGCCCTGTCTCCCACTTCTTTGGAAATTTTGAGGTCTCGTTCATGGTACTCTATGGCTTTGTGGAAATCTCCAAGACTGTCATAGGCGTTGCCAAGATTACAGTACGCTTTTCCTTCTCCTGACCTGTCTCCCACTTCTTTGGAAATTTTGAGATGTCGTTCATGGTACTCTATGGCTTTCTGGAAATCTCCAAGACAGTCATAGGCGTCGCCAAGATTACAGTAGGCTTGTCCTTCTCCTGCCCTGTCTCCCACTTCTTTGGAAATTTTGAAGTGTCGTTTATGGTACTCTATGGCTTTCTGGAAATCTCCAAGACTGTCATAGGCGTTGCCAAGATTACAGTACGCTTTTCCTTCTCCTGCCCTGTCTCCCACTTGTTTGGAAATTTTGAGATGTCGTTCATGGTACTCTATGGCTTTCTGGAAATCTCCAAGACAGTCATAGGCGTCGCCAAGATCCCAGTACGCTTCTCCTTCTCCTGCCCTGTCTCCCACTTCTTTGGAAATTTTGAGGTGTCGTTCATGGTACTCTATGGCTTTTTGGAAATCTCCAAGACTGTCATAGGCGTTGCCAAGATTACAGCACGCTTTTCCTTCTCCTGCCCTGTCTCCCACTTCTTTGGAAATTTTGAGATGTCGTTCATGGCACTCCATGGCTTTCTGGAAATCTCCAAGACAGTAAAAGGCGGTGCCAAGATTACAGTACGCTTTTCCTTCTCCTGCCCTGTCTATCACTTCCTTGGAAATTTTGAGGTCTCGTTCATGGTACTCTATGAGTTTCTGGAAATCTCCAACACTGTCATAGGCGTTGCCAAGATTACAGTACGCTTTTCCTTCTCCTGCCCTGTCTCCCACTTCCTTGGAAATTTTGAGGTCTCGTTCATGGTACTCTATGGCTTTCTGGAAATCTCCACGAGTGCCATAGGCGTTGCCAAGATTACAGTACGCTTTTCCTTCTCCTGCCCTGTCTCCCACTTCTTTGGAAATTTTGAGGTCTCGTTCATGGTACTCCATGGCTTTCTGGAAATCTCCAAGACTGCCATAGGCGTTGCCAAGATTACAGTACGCTTTTCCTTCTCCTGCCCTGTCTCCCACTTCTTTGGAAATTTTGAGGTCGCGTTCATGGTACTCTGTGGCTTTCTGGAAATCTGTAAAGTTAACATAGGTGTCGCCAATAGTACTATTCGCTTTTTCTTTCTCTGTCCTCTCCCCAACTTCATCGGCAATCTTTTTGGTATTTCCAAGATTACAGGTGACCTGTGTTTGTCCTTTCGCAGCCATTCCACTAACAAATTGCAGGTAAAATATACGTAGTGCTTTTCCCGAAGATAGTTTTAATTGTCACATTTTTTGCTTACTTTGCTATTTCAGCTCTTCTGAAAAAAAAGTATAGATATGTTGTGGGTTTTTGTTTCGTTGATACCATTTCTCTATATGTAAGATAACGTTTGATAACGAAAATGAAAAGTAAAATTAAAACATTGAGTAAAAGCTTATCTATTAGCTCTTTTATTATTCGTTTTTGTCCATGATCACTGTCGCAATTGGTTTGCCACAACTAAATCGTGATCGTTCTACTTGTTTTTTATCGTTGTGTCATGTGACTTGATAAACTGGGGTTTTCTCCTAAAAAAGGTAAAAGACATTCTTTTTGGTGATCAGTGATCGAAATGAAAAAAGAAAACAGATTTACCATTGTTTAAACACGGTGTATATTATCTATCTAGTCGTTGTACATTCATCTGTCCTCCATGGAAAATACTAAAGGTTTTGGCAACAAACTACAAATCATCCTGGGAGACCCAGGGCAGATAGTGGGGGCGAGGGAAAGTCTAAACGGGCGGAAAATATGGCACGAAGAAAAGTAAAGAACGGCGAGAAGAGCCCCTGGGGACAATGTCTTACCAGACCAGTTCCAAACGGTTGCCGCCGTTCTGACTTCTGATTGCTGCCAGAAAACGTGCGCGCCCACTATCTGCTCCTGGGTCTCCGAGGATGACCACAAATCGGGCCAGTAGGAATATTCAGAAAAGTCAAATTTCCGAAAGTTAACTTATTTCTAAGGTTTAAAATCTCTTGCTAGCGGAATAGAAATTTACAGCAAATGAAAAGAATATATATTTCTATACCTCCAGTTATTTTAAGCTTGTGGAATTTCAGAAAACTATAATTATGGTTCATATAAAATAGGACAACCCCCTTGACTCCTTGCCTTGCTCGGTTTCAGCTTAAGAGCGATGGTCAGGAAAAATCGAGAACAATCTCAATTTAGTGACAGGAGTTAAAAAATGAATTTGTCCATAGATAGCTTTTAGGTAGATAAGAAATCTAATGTAGACTGTTCCCGCCAGAAGCCTTTTATTTGTGGTTTTCGATGTCGGAGTCTCAGACTGCCCTTAATTTTTGACCTGAAATTCGCTAAGAACAACTTTCGTCGTGTGCGCAAAGGAAGGCGCATGGAGAACAACTCGGTAAGTGTAAAAACCTGAGTAAGGAGTTTTCCTTTTTTTACTTCTTGTTGTCATTAGCTAATATAGCTCTGTTACGTTGACGTGTTTGAATTTTTTTTGTGTCAGGTCACTTACGAAGATTGCAAGTTCTTTTCAAATACACCCGTCCGAGGATGAGCCGGTTTAGAAAGATTTCTGTCTACAGATTGCCCTTATAATTTAAGAGCCAACGTGGGAAAATATCGAGAATCTCAAATCAGTTCTAAAAATTAGAATTTTGGCTAATACCATTCAAACAACCCCTTAGGTGAACTATTTCAAGAAATAATATCAAGAATTCCTCAAGAGCTTTACATTTTAAGAAATTTGGAAAAGTTCAAAAATTCGATAAAAATACATTTATTTATTCGCGAAATTGCTGCAAATTTCAACAGTTTTCAAGAAAGCAGTACAAGAGCGCAAAAGCTCCTATTGACTTGACCTTGCCAAGCATTTACCGGTTGCCCAAAGCTTTAAGACTGCATAAAAATGACTCGCAAAATAACTTTTGTAATATAGTTTTGGGCTTTTATTGTTTGCACCTTGATTGTGTGCTGTTTTGGCGGTCGAAATAACGCCCAACTTTAACCGTAAAAAGTCGATTCTGGTAAGCTCTGGTATGTCTCAAATTTAAATTATGATTATACTATATGAAAGAACTAGATTCTTTTAACTAGACCTGAAGTTTCAGCTCTGCGAATTTAAACGCTTGCGAAAAATAAAATTTTGAATATAGCCCCTCGGACCACCTTAAGCGACAAGAATGTGAAATGTAAACAAAGCAGAAACCGTGTAAACAAAGGAGAAAATTACACCAAAGTTATTTCTAGCCCACCAAAGCGCAAGGAAATGATGGAAATTTCGGTATCTAATTAGGTATTGCTATCTGAAGGCTAAAAACTAAGGCGAAATTCGAAAATCTGACAGTCGCCTACAGTGGCAAGGATTTATTCACGTCATCCAGTCATGTATAGTCAAGAACAACTCTGCGATAGCAATCATGCAGAATGTGTTTTGTTCAGTCAAAGCCTAGTACCTACACTTACGACAAAAGGCATACTTTCTACAAGATCCTCGATTCCCTGTACGTTCGCAGTCTATGGAAGTTAAAATCATGCGCATTGATTCAGTGGCCCACAGGTTGGTTAGGGGAGCTAATTGCAGATTGCCTTGAACCCACATTTAAAATTCACGTTCGCAGTTTTATAAATAAAGACCATGTTGTCAAAAATGCCACTAAATTACCAGCGCTCTTGTTTCACTTGGAGAAATTGGGGTTTTGTGCACGTAGCTTGTATGGAGGTAGCCTACGAGCAAGTTCTCCCTTTGGAGGAGCCGCGAGAAGCCACACGAGAGCAGCACACAAACGAAGACGCAAGTGTAAGGGGCGGGGAAAGAGAGGAAGAAGTTTCTTCCTTGCACAGTATAGATGTTCCCAATTTCTTTAAGCACCGTGGTCCTAAAGGTGCAGCAAAAATTCATGACGGGTCAGCCAGGAGCTCGAGTGTCATCGATTCTAATTAATTGTGTGTGAGTTATTCTTCTGCCAATGGTATTTCGCTCCGTGTAAGTGAAGCAGAATGAAAATTTATAAGGGATCGTTACAAGCCCTTCCTTTTCTCTACCCATAAGCAGGGGCACCCAACGTCAGTTTTTTCGGAAAATATCTGTTCGGAAGACGATTTATGATCTAGAATTTTCGGAACATTTGTTGTAAAATTTCTTGCTTGCCTGCCTCTCCTAGGATTTTCGAACATCTAAAAAATGGTATAATTGCCCATTTTAACGGATTTTTACCCTTAAAAGGTCACCTAGAATTTTCGGGAGCCTTTTTTCTGGCTGAAATTTTCGAAAAGGTAAGTTTTGATCCCTATAATTTTCGGATCACTAGACTTTCAGCTAGGAAATCCGAACAGATGAAAAATATTTTAGGGGATAAAAAATATGCCTATATCTATTTAAATACAAAATACGTTTAACAATGCCATGTTTAAGTGGTTTTGAACTATATTCTCGTTGGGTACCCCTGCATAAGGGCTTTTGCTACTTCATTCTGCGTTCCCAGCTCGTGGATCCTTTCGGTAGCCATATAAATGGAGAGCTTGCTGGCAGGCTCAGGTATGGTTGCAAACACAAAAGTAACAGCGGTCAGCTAAGCAGCGAAGATCCGCACACAGTGTCAATGAACTCAAAATCTCTATAATTTACAAAAGTTGTTATCAAATCTTTTAGTGCCTTATGACATTAGCAGTAGAAAACTGAAGAAAACGATACTATTGGTTGCTGTCCATTGTTGTCGAGAACATCGTCTCTGTTGAAAAGTCCGTATTGAAAATAGCCAGCGTGGCAGGCGCTTGAAAGTATTTGGGCTCAGGAAAGAACAGGCGCGCGTGAGGGAGACACACTTGAGTGGATAGACACGCGTGTCTCCCTTACGCACCCCGTTCTTTCTTAAGATTTTCAAGCGCCTGCTACGCAGCCTACATTGAAAAACAATAAATAGTACCTTTCCACATTTGAAGGCAAATCCACCCAAGCACGTTTAGCGTCCTTTTTACATTATCTATGATCGGCATGATCTGCGTCGCTTTCAATTACAACACCGCTCGAAAATTTGCTAAGTTAAGCACCACCCTCTGGGTATTTACTAAATACCGTAAATCAGCCTTTTTACGCCCACTTCTAACACCTCTGTTCTTGAGAACGCCCCCTCAACGCTGTTAAAATTGTATTAGACCCCCCTCTAATAAACGCCCCCTGTCTAATAGAGAATTTCTAAGAGAATTCACTCCAAAATACTAGGAATTAGCAAAAAGGAGAAAATCATTCAATTCATTCATTTTCTTGCTGATTAACTGAGGGTTTGAGTGTTTTTATTTTCATCCTGTTAATATACTAAGGATGGAAACACAATAATCCTGAGGGAGGATTCTGACATCAACGGGCTGGGATTTGAGAAGAGCGATATGGATCTCCAGACGGCCTAGATGGAGTGGAAAAAATATTAAGAGTTTAAAAATAAGTTTTGTTACAGTTATAACAATAAGCACTTCTCCCTTTTAAACGCCTCATATCTATTAAACTCCCCCGCTTGGACCCATAGAAGTCAAAAGACGTCCCGGGTCAGTGCGGGTGTTTATTGGGTCATTTACGGTTAATTGCGTTCGAGGTACGAGAACGCAACCCCTAATTTGTGTTAGGTGTTTTGTGCATCATTGGGTGTCCTGTGCAATTAATAAGGGAGGTTTTTTCGAGATTGCATTCGTCCTCGTCGTCGTCGACACACATTTGCCTCGCCTTGAGGCGCTTGCTTACGTTTTGCCTCACTTTGACGCGCTAGCTCACTGGGTGATTCGTGTGCCCTCGGCCTTCATCTTTCAAACGTTTGCTGAGGTCTGCTATTCTGTCTTCGTAAATCGTTCACCTTTAAAAGTGTGCTTAATTTTCGTAAAGCCTACGTATTTAAGAGTTTGCTGAAGGCCTACTATCTATCTGTGTGAATGAAACTTCCAAAACGTTCATTTTTCAAAAGTGTGCTGAAAGTTACACTATGAGTAAAATTTTACTTTGGATTGAGCCTTCATATTTTTCTTTGGAAGATGCGTGCTACTCCTGATGCATGCATCAAACCGGGTTGTTTAGCTCGGCTCAGGCATGTTAAGGCATGGGTCACCTCATAATTTCCATAATTTGGCGAAGTAGCATTTGAAACGGATTGTTTTGATCAGTCGTCATGAAACTTGGCAAGCAGTTTTAGCTCGGTGGCCTTAACAATACGTTACATATTCATTGAGTCAAATATGAGTCACGTGACCTGCAAATGAGAACGTTCAAAGTTTTCAAATTAAAAT
Organism: Porites lobata; assembly: GCA_942486035.1. Classification (NCBI taxonomy): domain Eukaryota; kingdom Metazoa; phylum Cnidaria; class Anthozoa; order Scleractinia; family Poritidae; genus Porites; species Porites lobata. The sequence goes on along the minus strand of CALNXK010000657.1, from coordinate 7,393 downwards.
GGGAGAAAGGAAATGAAAGAGAAGCAAATATTCTTAGGCACTCGTGTTTTTCCCATGGCCTGGATATTATGAAACAGCCCTGCATGTATGCCTAAGTGGAGCAAGGATTACGAAATAAGGAAAAACAGGTCACGTGACTTATAAACCCTTTAATAACTCTCAATAAAAATGCTTTAATCCACCTTGCAAGGCTAATGGACAATCCAGACAGTTTCGCTGACAATTTGATGTCAGGTATTTTCAGGCTGAAGTTTAACAACCTTGCCCCGTTTAAGAAAACAGGTTTTGTGACGTCATGATCCAAGGAATGTCATGTGATGCTTGGAATGAATTTTCCAAAACTATTTTAGTGAGTTATGTCTTATCATATCTTCGTGGAACCCTTTACTTGGATCCTTCTGTGTCATTATAGAGGATCTTTTCATACGCTGCGGGGGGTCTTTTAAGCCTTTCAACTCATGCCTTAACTTGCCTGAGGGCGTCCGTTGTGCCACAAAGTAAATTTACCGGCGAGTTGTGAAGCTCAGCGTCTGTTGTGCCACAAAGTAAATCTACTGAGTTGTGTAGCTAGGCGGCCGAAGTGCCACAGAGTAAATCTACCGCAGTTTGGCGGCGGTCGTTATTCCACAAAGTAAATCTACCGATATGTAAAGCTACCGACATTTTAGCTAGGCAGGTACAAAAGTCGGTCCGGATCAACTCGGACCGCCAGTCCGGGTCGGATCAACTCGGATCGAATAAAAAAAGAGAATTAAATAAAATAAAATTGGACACGGATCAACTCGGATCATAAAAAAATCAACTCGGATCATAAAAAGAAGAATAAAATCAGTCGGCGTCACTTACATTTCACCCGCCATTTTGTTTTTTTCTCACGAACTCGTGGTTGCGTAAATTAATTTTATTTTTATTTTTATTAATTTTAATGATACACTAGTGAGCAGCACACATACACTTCCGGTGAACAATTTCAACTTGGAACGAGGGGAAACCATACTCGCCCAGGACAAAGGAAATTTTCATGCCCCAGGCGAGAATCGAACCCGCGACCCGGCTTCATTTTGCCAACAAGTTGATGATTGGACGCTCTTAAAAATAACTGAGAAAATTATCCATAGAAATGTTTTTTTTTTTTAACAAAACAAAAAGAAACCCGGGTTAAGCACTGATCGGCCTTCGAAAAACTGCGCCCAGTAGAACATCTGTTGCGCGAGTAAAACAAAAAGTTCATTTTACACGCCCGAAGCCCTCTGGCCAGTGTCTCCTCAAATAACAAGCACTTGAGACGAACCATACGCTATCACGCTGATCACTAGCCTTCAAAACCTTTTCATTATGATACACAGTTTAAATCGAGGTTTCACTTCACGCAACCCTTACGTTCACAATATGCCGTAATGATAGTTATCTATCACAGGAACCATCCACCCTTTCCCCTCAACTGCTACCTGTACGCCCAGCAAACATATCGAACGCACTCTCCTAACCTCCTAGTTGTATAAATATCTTCTTCACCGCACTTCCCGAGTGCGGGTGGGCTAGGCCACGTGCCGAGCCGCTCCCTCGTTACTCTTAAGGTACAACCACCTATTTCCAAGCCCTGTTCAACCACTAGCGATCTTCTTATTCAATGAAACTAAAAACAAAGTAAAAATTAGGCCAATTGAAATTTACTAGCCAGAGGTAATAGAAGTTATTTTTCTTTTATTTGTCAAACGCTGGATCTTCATTAATGCGGTTATGTCATGTACTTCCAGGGCATTCAGACGTTTCGTTCGCATTTTAAAAGGATTTGGACAATTCGGATTGACAAGGATATTCCCCACTAACACCGAATGCAAAAATTGCCATCATCAAGAGTCGAAAAACTACACAACAGTTTTTCCACACACCTTCACAGCTAAAGGTGATAGTATGTCACGTGTACCCTGTGGAAGCTTGCGTGAAGGGGCTCCAGGGTTATATATTCAAATTACCATACACGTAACATGACACCAAGTTACACGTAGCCTGCGTGGCAGGCGTTCGAAAGGGAAGGGGAAGGGAATGAGGGGGCGAGACGACGCGCATTTAATTGATTCTGACCAATCACTATTTTAACGCTCAGAATCTGAGCGTGAAAAATGGAGAAAACAATGGCGTCCTTGCAGGCGTTCCTTTCCTTTCTTATTCGCGCACCCAAATTCCCCCTTTCCCTTCCCCTTTTAACGCCTGCCACGCAGGCTAAGTTACACGTCTCTTTTAGGAACTAACTTTTACAAGCCGCAACCTTTTTACAAAAAAAAAACAGCGGAATGTTGAAATTTCAGTTATTTGCTATAAGTTTTTAAGTCACGTTACGAAGGTGAGTTGCAGAGCCTTGCGTCACGACAGAAAAAAATGGACACTGAAAGGTAACTCATTTTGTAGGAGTGTCATTTGTAATCATGATTCCGACTTCTTGTTATGTTCATTTTTACTAAAGTTCATCTATCATCTGGCATATTAAGCCTTTTGGAGTTGACCAGCCGGAAGCATTTTCACTTCCGAGTTCGGAATTAAATGGTCACCCGACGCGATTCTCAGTTGCTCGTTTTTCAGGATTTTTTTTTGTTTTTATATTTTTCAACGGAAAATGTCGCCTTTTTGGCTTTTCAGATAGCAATACCTATTTAGATACCGAAATTTCCATCATTTCCTTGCGCTTTGGTGGGCTAGAAATAACTTTGGTGTGATTTTCTCTTTTGTTTACACGGTTTCTGCTTTGTTTACATTTCACGTTCTTGTCGCTTAAGGTGATCCGAGCGGCTATATTCAAAATTTTATTTTTCGCAAGCGTTTAAATTCGCAAAGCTGAAACGTCAGGTCTATTTAAAAGAATCATAGTTCTTTCATATAGTATAATCATATTTTAAATTTGAGACATACCAGAGCTTACCAGAATCGACTTTTTACGGTTAAAGTTGGGCGTTATTTCGACCGCCAAAACAGCACACAATCAAGGTGCAAACAATGAAAGCCCAAAACTATATTACAAAAGTTATTTTGCCAGACATTTTTATGCAGGCTTAAAGCTTTGGGTAACTGGCAAATGCATGTGCAAGATCAAGACAATAGGAGCTTTTGCGCTCTTGTACTGCTTTCTTGAAAATTGTTGAAATCTGCTTGTAGCAGCAATTTCGCGAATAAAAATGTATTTTTATCAAATTTTTGAACTTTTCCCGTTTCTCAAAATGTAAAGCGCTTGAGGATTTCTTGATATCACTTCTTGAAATAGTTCACCTAAAGGGTTGTTTGGGTGGTATTAGCCAAAAGTCGAATTTTTAGAACTGATTTGAGATTCTCGATATTTTCTTCCGACATTGGCTCTTAACGCAAATAATAAATATGACTCTTCTGCACAGCCTTTTTTTAAAAGTCTTCACGCAACGCAGACACTAAAAACGGCTGTGTAGCAGACTACTATGAGTACGGACATGTATGCATAATAAATCAGTGAAAGGGCTGAGATGAAATCCTTACAGTCCCCTGCGAACTGAAAGATCATAGACAACACGGGTTATTAAAATGAGACAATTTGCGTTGACAAAAGTTTCCGCGAGATTATTCAACAAATGCCGTTCTAAGGTAAAGGAACCGTGTAGTTGAAGTATAACTTAAGCTAATGCAATGCCTACCACCTACCTCCGTTATAAATTCCCGAGTAGTCTTGATATTTCGCTTGATTTCTCACGACGAAAAAGTCTACGAAGAAGTCATATTTCGCAAAACAAGTCAGTATAAAAGTCAATTGCATTTTCCTTCACAAAATAACCGGACTTGCACAAAACTTACCTATAAGCAACAATCAACCCTTCTACCAAGAAGAAATTAAACATATGGGATTTTTCCCTTCCTTTAGCTTTCAGTTTCATTTTGATCAAATTACGTCAACAAAAGTGACGTAAGTGCTTCCAGAAATAGCTCTCGAAATGCAGCCATCCAATGAAAATTTGAAAATAATATAATAAAGCATATGAGGGATTAGTCTGAGGAAGTAAAAACGACTCAAAGCAATTGTCTGTAATTCCGGATAATGAGGGGTCAAATTAAATCTGATATACAGTTAAGTCTTTTGGTGATAAGCTTTCCTTGCCAGCCAGATGTTTCACTCACTGTTTCGGATCCCACGACAGAACTCTCGCCTGCTACTATTTTTGCAACCGTTTACGTGCTGCGAAGCCTTACGTCAAGTGATTAGTGTCGAATCATGTCTGAAAATCCGGTAGCAATGAAATCAGCAGAAATAAAGGTAGCCGCTCAATAGAGGTTTACTGTCCCATTCTTTTCCGGGATTCTTTTCTACAAGTATTTCGGAACTTTGATTACTGGCCGCTTAATGGAGGATGGCTGCTTAATAGGTGGCCACTTAATAGAGGTTCAACTGTATACAGAGTGGGATGATAACCATGTATGCATAATAAATTAGTGAAAGGGCTGAGATGAAATCCTACATGATGGGTACTATCGATGAATAAGTCCCCTGCGAACTGGCAGTGAATTGGCAGACAACTTCAGCTAGGTCCTTATTAAACAGAGACGCACTTTGAGAAACGTTTCTGCGAGATAAATGACCAAATGCCGTTCTAAAGTAACTAGGAACCGTGGAGTTCTAGTAATGCCTACCTCAGTCATAAATCCCCGAGTAGTCTTGATAGTTCGCTTGATTTGTCACGACGAAAAAGTCTACGAGAAAATTTATATTTTGCAAAACAAGTTCAAGTTCAGGTTCAACTGTATACAGAGTGGGATGATAACTATGATGGGTACTACCGCTGAAAAAGTCCCCTGCGAACTGAAAGATCATATACAACACGGCCTTTAAATGAAACGGTTTCCGGGAGATAAATAACGAAATGCGCGGCGTTCTAAGGTAAAGGAACCGAGGAGTTCTAGTATAACTTCAAGAGCTAATGCAATGCCTACCTCAGTTATAAATTCCCGAGTAGTCTTGATAGTTCGCTTGATTTGTCACGACGAAAAAGTCTACGAGGAAATCATATTTTGCAAAATAAGTCAGTATAAAAGTCAATTGCATTTTCCTTCACAAAATAACCGGACTTGCACAAAACTTACCTTAAGTGACAATCATCCCTTCTACCAAAAAGAAATTAAACCTATGGGATTTTTCCCTTCCTTTAGCTTTCAGTTTCATTTTGATCAAATTACGTCAACAAAAGTGTAAGGTTACCCTAGCAAGCGGGTTAAAGTTAGCTCTTGTTTACAAGCAAATTTTACAAGTAGGGTGACCCTATCACCTGGGTCATCTGACGTGTTTCGTCACGCGTGACATTCTTGTAACGTCCAAGATTTAAAATAAAACTTGAAGTTCTCCATGGAAAACACGTTGAATTCACGAAAACATGGGAAAATATTATCATTGTACGCAGAAAATACTTTATATTGTTCAGATGTTTATAATTTAGCTCAGAAATTGAATAACTTCGTTCAGATTGTCGCGAGATTACTGGTCACGCATGACGGAGGAAAGTTGTCCCGAGTAGGAGAGTTATCCCTAGCAGAGCGTTTACAAGGCAGGTAAGGTAACCCTCTTGCTAGGGTTACCCTGGCACTCAGGTAGGGTTACCCTAGCGCTAGGGTAACCCTACCTGTCTTGTAAACACATCAACTAAAAAGAGAAGAAATATGCGAGTGCTAGGGTAACCCTCTTACTAGAGTAATCACAGCACCAGGGTTACCCTCCCTCCTTGTAAACAGGGCCAAAGAGGAGGGTTTTCGAGGGTTAGGGTAGGAAGGAAAAATAGCTTCGCTATTTTTCCTACCTTCCCATGAGATCCTGCGCGCCTCAACCTAACCCCCAATCTTCTCTCACCCCAAAAACACATAAATAGCGACTGGGTACGAGGCTGTTGCAGCACCGCTTCGCAGACATTCAACGAGAAAAGTTTTTCTCGAAGAGTTTTTCTCGTAAAAAAGTGAAAAACATCTTGGAAATTAGAATAGAATAGTTTTGTTTGTTTCACTGTCGATGAAGTAAACTCTAGAGAGCCGGCAAAACAACAGCGGAAGGGGAAAAAGAGCTTAAGTTGTGCTCTTTATCGGAGCTTCTTTGTCTTCTATTTATATTCAAATCATCCTCGGAGACCCAGGGGCAGATAGTGGGGGCCAGGGAAAGTCTAAACGGGCGGAAAAATATGGCACGAAGAAAAGTAAAGAACGGCGAGAAGAGCCCCTGGGGACAATGTCTTACCAGACCAGTTCCAGACGGTCGCCGCTGTTCTGGCTTCTGATTGGTGGCAGAAAACTTGTGTTTTTCTGGCACCAATCAGAAGCCAGAACGGCGGCGACCGTCTGGAACTTGTCTGGTAAGACATTGTCCCCAGGGGCTCTTCTCGCCGTTCTTTACTTTTCTTCGTGCCATATTTTTCCGCCCGTTTAGACTTTCCCTCGCCCCCACTATCTGCCCCTGGGTCTCCGAGGATGTATTCAAATCGGCCATTTTACTTAAATTCATTCATTTTCAGTTGTGCATTCAGAACAAACAGTTAAGATTACCATTGCAGGGTAGTTCTTGGATTACCCCATATCCTTACCCTCATTATGTTTTTAATTTAACAAACGTTTTTACTAAGAAGGTAAAACTTCGATTTCGTTGTCATTTCGCGGTGTGGCGGCAAAGTTTAGTATTTTGGAAAGATTTCAAATAAAAAGGCCGCAAAAATAATGACTGTCTCAGTATGTATATAGTAAACACAATACCACATGGAAAGTGCTTCATTAACTCGGTACAAAAAATCCAACTGAACACTGCATGAGTGGTTGATTTATACATGTGAACTGAACTCATAGTAAAGGTGAATGAACGTGCAGCAAATAATGTTTTACCCAGTTTACAACATCAGGTGCAGCTGACTATTGTAGACTTGAAAAGCATTGCAGCCTGCCAGTGAACGGCTTCAAAAATACCTGATGTAGATCTATCCAAAACAAGTCTCTGATTTTTCATTATCTTCTTCAAAAATATCGGAGCTAAAAACTCAGCTGTGTTTATAAGCTATCAAGTCACGTATCTTAATATACTTTGTTTTTAAAAGTGTTATTAATCAGTTTTTAGGCAAAGGTTTTCCCCCTCCCACCAAAAGATGTTGTCATTCTGGTACCCTAGGTACCAGCGGTTTTTCTTGCGTGCGTGGGAATCTTCCGTGTCGGCCAGAGGCCGAAGCTACGAGCTGCGGAGCCGTGAGAACTAAACTCTTTTCGCGCAAGAAAAGTCTCTGGTAAACAGGGAATCATTCTGGTTTTAGTGAAACAGCGGGCCCGTCCTTTGCATGAATTTTTTTCTTTGGGTTTCACTTTGCATGAATTCTTTTCGGACATTTTCCCTTGCTCGATTTTTTTGGTGTGTTTCTTCCCC